>APFE030442904.1:179475-214394 GCA_000404065.3 Pinus taeda | reverse complement strand
AAAATATATATTATATAAAAATTCGCTCCCAAATCGGGAGCATTTGAAAATGTCGATCCACAGTCCCTACTTCCGCTCCCGCTCCCAAGTAACCTTGCTTCCATCCAACCACATGAATGCTAGTTATAGGTACCATCTACAACTCTTTTTCGGTAGCTCTATATCAACCGATCCAAATGTTGTTCAAAAATCAAAAATCAACATCAAATCAATGTTACCTTTTGTGATGGCCTTTCATCATGATATCTGCTTCTTGTAACATCCTGCACATAAACATATCTCCAAGGCTTTCAATGTCAAGGGTCTCCTTTCTTTATAGACTTTATCAAAGTCTTCATGTCCTTCCTATGGAGATATCATAGTCAATTTTCTAGTCATCGGATGTTGATTTCCTTTTCTTATGTGACCATAGTTGCATCTTTCACGGTCTCTTCCTTTTTTCTTCACATATTGTTCCCAGCAACTTCCATCCATAGCTCTGTCATCTTTATCAACCACCTCATATTCAATATGAGGACATGTTATGTTGATTTCATCTCGTCAATATGTGAACCATGCCTTCATGCACCTTTTTCAAGGTAAGATATCCGTTTCCTTTGATCATGCTCATGAGGTACCATGCCTTCATGCACCTTTTTCAAGGTAAGATATCCCTTTCCTTTGATCATGCTCATGAGGTAGAGCATTCACCCATGCTATCTACAACTATATGATGACATGACTTAATCTATCAAATACATGAATACATACCTCTTTTCTCCTTTCGGTCATCTAGACTTCCTTCAGCAGCTTCCTTTCCTTGATTGAAAGTACTTCAACCATCCTGACATGTTGCACTCTTTTGTCATCATACCATCATCCTTCTAAACAATGGATTTCTCACAAGGTCAAATGATCAGTGAGAAACTTGTTTTTTCTAAGAGAGGTGAACCTTCTAATGAAGAGTCCACAAAAGGATCTTAATTATTGTCATCCTGCAAATGCTCCTTTCTAATGATGATAATGTATGATGAATTCTGTGCTAGATGACTTTCTACTACCCATAAGTACTACTTATGCTTTCAATGAGGTTACCAAGACCTACTTCCTTTCTATGATGACTGCTACATCCATGTAGACTTCTACCTCAGCTATCCTTTCAAGCTTCTATAATGATTTTATGAGCTCTTGCTTCATTCGTATGCTTCTAATGTGATGTTGTCTTCTTTTAACCCTGGTAGAGGTCTCTCTGCTTTTCCTTGCTATGTATCAGGCATCCACAATTTCATAATTATATCATGAATCTTTCTAAGGATCAAAGATCTTCATAGTTCCCTCCTTACACATGCTTCCCAAAGAAGAGGATCAGCCCATCCTTCTTCCTTTACTTCCCGTACCTGCAGCATTCATTGACAAGTACTACTAAGTGAAACATGTGATAACTAAAGCAGGATGTAAAACTCTCATGGATTTTATAGCAAGAAATCCTGAGGTTTTCAAGTACAAACCCTAGTTCTAGGGACATGATGTCAAATTCAGATTACCATCCATATTTATACACACTAGGGTTTATCATATACCTTATACAAGCCCTAGAAACCAAGAGATAGAGTTTTTATGAGGGAACAAGCAAGTTACTGTTAGGGTTTCTCATTACTAGGGTTTCTCATAAACTATCTAGGGTTTATAATGCTAGACATCAATAAATTTTTAAAAAAACAACACACCCTAGAACCGTGTAAGTAACTAACCCTAACCATTTCTTGATAGACCCTTAACAAATAAATATACCATACATACCTCATGATTCGTACCTTTGTACTTTATTGCTACAAGGTTTGTTGTTGGATGCCATATTTTTCCAATTGTTCTCTAAGTGTTATGCTAAAGTTGTAGCTACTTACAATGTTATGGCTTTTAGGAGTATGCTGATTCTTTTTTGCTACAAGTCTTCAATATATTGTGGCTTCTCTTATCATTGTATAGACGATTTTAAGGAGATTGCTCCTTCTCAGAGATGCCTTTCTCATCACTGATAAGAATCACAATTGCTTTTACTGGAAGATGCCTGAAGATTCTCCTTTAGTAGATGAATAAACTGTAAAAATTGTTCTGAGGTTCAAAACACTAGTGTATACTAGATATGCTCAGAATGTCTTCAAAAGTGTTGCACTTCAGTGTAAATTCTTCAAGAACACTTGTATGCCTTACTCAATTTCAAAGAGTCTTCTTGACATATAGTTCAGAGTCCAGACCTTGGAAAAATATATGCTTACAGGTCTGCGATTTTCTCTTTCTGTAAGGTGACCATTGCTTAGGAGTATAGACTTCACAAGTCAACTTCTCCTCTCACTGTTCTGGCTTGCACAGAATATATATATATAAACTCCAGAACTGTGCTTCCTTTTCACAAAATCCTAGTCTCCATAACATAGTACAGGACTGCGAGATTTTTCTTCAAGATTGATGATCATAGATGAGAGACGAACCCACCAAAGCTACTCGATCTTGGGTAGATCGTACAGCATGTACAGGACTACTATGATCTTCTTCAAGAGGCATACACAACTTCGACTCCTTTTATAGGATGACATGGATGACAAGCCTTAAACAACTCGTTCTTCAGTGTCTTTTAATGTACAGATATGGAAAGGGTCTCGGTACTTTCACAAGATGACCATGGTTATGCCTAAGCCCTTCAACAATACATCTGAGCTTGATGAGGAGTCTCGGATCCCTTTCAAGTGACTGAAGCCATCCCAAATTTATTGTAGAACTTCAATTTAGGAAACTCGGTTCCTTTTTTTCAAAGTGACTGAAATTGTGACAGATCTTCTGCCCAGAGATTTCAAACTTATGATGATTCTTAACACCTTTTACACTCCTTTGCTAGCCATAAGGACTTAAGTTTTTCCACAAACATATACTTGTAAAAATTCGGCTCTGAGGCACCACAGAGATTTCATACTTCTAGTGATTTCAGATCTTTTTGAGTATGTCTAGAGGTTCATCTCTGGCTTGATGGATTTGACCTTCCCTGGGTTATAAGATAGGCCTCTCGGACCTAAAGAGAAGAAGCTTTAAGCCTTTCGAGAACCCTCGCTTTGCTTGAAGAGGACTTCGGTCTTTTCTCTGTGATTAGAGTCTCAGAATTCTGATCTTTTATTTTTAGGAGCTCATTCCTAGCTAGTAGACTTCCCTTGATGGTCTTGAAGCCTTTAATGATATTCTTTTGCCCTCATGTAGATGAACCATAGCTCTGATACCATGTTGAGAAATCTAGGGCTTTGATTAGGGTAAATTAATTACATGATTTCTCTTACACAGTGAAATTTATTTATGACCATATATTTACTTCATTATCATCATTATTGTGTTCTTTCCAATCAAATAAATGCCGAATATAGAAGATCACAAAACAACAAGAGAACACTAGAGATAGGCTCCAAGCCAGGGGAAAACCCCTCCATAAGGGAAAACCCAGAGAACTTCTTCTTATAGAATCACTGTCAAAAAAGACTTACAACACCATAGACCCAAAGACAGATTCCCCAAGACCAGGTCAGCCAGCAACAAGAAATTTGTTCTTCAAATTGCTTCGGTGTTTCTTTAGACTTGTGGAAACCTATAGAAAACCTCGCACCTGAGAGCAGCATCAAGACAGATTTCAGATGTAGATGTCCTCTTCTTCGCTGGTCTTTTTCTCTCATCCCCGAGACTCTCGCACTTGTTTCTAGCTGCAAATCAATTCAGACATCCATATGCTATGCATGTGCCTAATAGAGGTCGAAATCTCTTCTTTATTTAGGCTTCACAAGTGTTGGAAGGGTCTCTCTAGACCGACATGAAGGGGGTAAGCCAACCTGGTCTTTGGGATTCTTTAGAGACTTCTAGACATCAAATAATATTCTTTTTCTTGATACAAATGCCCAATGGGTCTTTTACATCATTGACTTTGACTCAAGACTAAATCCCTATAGCACTCAATGGGTGTTGGACCTAGGACCAATGACCATGGGCAAGAAACCCATTCTAAAAATAAAAATATTTATTTTACCAAAAAAAAATCTTTTTTTTTTCTTTTGGCAAGTACAACAATAAGTACATCAAGTCATGAGCCAAATACAATTATGAAGACTGAAACTAGTTACAATTTTCAACAAGCTGTTAGCCTAAGAGGCTCATTTTGTCTTGGCCGTGGGGTTTTGGTGACCCTCTTCCTTGTTTACAAGCTAACAATATGTGGTTGTAGGTGTTCAAAGGCTGAATCATTGTCAAGACTCTCCATTTGATGCCTCAAGCTTGGCTAAATTTGGCAAACTTGCTAGTGAAGCAAGACTCTAGGGCCTTAAGGGTTTGATCCTCCATCCCATCCTCTACTCTTTTGACTGTGATGACATATCAGACCTGAAGCTAGTCTACTGCAGTGACATAATCAAGTAATAATTGTTCTAAAGAACCCTAAAAACAACTCTAAATAAGCCTAATAAGTTAATAACTATAAGAAGTAACATTCATCTCTTAAGGGCTTAAATCTCTATTACTTGTCAATTTTGGGACTGTTTCACAAAGCATAGCTAGCAAGCTGATCTGATTTGCTTAAGTCTGGTGCATTTTTTAAAGAGATAGCATCGTGAGAAATCCATTGGTGAAATCGTCCAATAAGTCTTTCATTAACTCGCTTATTGCATCTTGTATCATCGCATTGTTTCTCTTTGGCATCCATTGTTAATTAGATGCACTTGTCACCTTCACATCACTATTAGCAATCTCATCTCTCATTGTGCTTGTCCCTATTTTGTCATGTCATGCATAATTGATTTATGATCTAAGTGGCAAATAGATGTTGTTCTCATCATTGTGATATAAAGTTGTTACTTGTGCCTAATTACTAATCAAATTGTAATACATTTAGAACATCTAATAAGCACCTTGAGTATTTGAAATTACTTTCGTTGCTTCAATGTGATAAAGTGCTCTAAAGATTGTTCTTGAATTAAACTTGGTAATAATTGGAATTGCTAATCTTGTGTTGCTTCATTGAGATAATTGCTAAATTGTTCTAAAGTGTTTCATTTACTTATTCCTGTTATCTTGTGTTGAATGTCATTGTGAGCATTTTTCAAGTAATTTATCTTGATTGAATTACTTAATTCTCTAAATAGTCTCACTGAAGCTACCACTCATATCTTGCATTTCATCCTAAGTTAGAATTGCACATCTATAAAATATACATCTAAGTATAAGCTTGGTTGTGAGGAGATAGGGCCACCTTATTTAAACAATTTGCAAAGTCTAAACCCTCATCCGCAGTTAACACAGTGACCTTGCAGTTCTCTAAATAAGCCTAATAACTATAAGAAGTAACATTCATCTCTTAAGGGCTTAAATCTCTATTATTTATTGTCAATTTTGGGACTGTTTCACAAAGTATAACTAGCTGATCTGATTTGCTTAAGTCTGGTGCATTTTTTAAAGTGATAGTATTGTGAGAAATACATTGGTGAAATTAGCCATATAAGTCTTTCATTAACTTGTTTATTGCATCTTGTATCATCGCATTGTTTCTCTTTGGCATCCATTGTTAATTAGTTGCACTTGTCACCTTCGCATCACTATTAGCAATCTCATCTCTCATTGTGCTTGTCCCTATTTTGTCATGTCATGCTTAATTGATTTATGATCTAAGCGGCAAATAGATGTTGTTCTCATCATTGTCATATAAAGTTGTTACTTGTGCCTAATTACTAATCAAATTGTAATACATTTAGAACATCTAATAAGCACCTTGAGTATTTGAAATTACTTTTGTTGCTTCAATGTGATAAAGTGCTCTAAAGATTGTTCTTGAATTAAACTTGGTAATAATTGGAATTGCTAATCTTGCGTTGCTTCATTGAGATAATTGCTAAATTGTTCTAAAGTGTTTCATTTACTTACTCTTGTTATCTTGTGTTGAATGTCATTGTGAGAATCTTTTAAGTAATTTATCTTGATTGAATTACTTAATTCTCTAAATAATGTCACAGAAGCTACCACTCATATCTTGCATTTCATCCTAAGTTAGAATTGCACATCTATAAATAGACATCCAAGCATAAGCTTGGTTGTAAAAAGATAGGGCCACCTTATTTAAACAATTTGTGAAGTCTAGACCCTCATCCACAGTTAACACAGTGACCTTACAGTTCTTTTGTGGGCAATCCCTTGTAGGAACGGAGGCACTCGGGTGGTTAGAAGTTAGAACTCCATGGGAGGTATCGTTAATGCAGCCCTAGCCTCCTTCCTTTGGACTTCTCTCTACAACTTGCGTTCGAGACAAGCCTCAAAAGAATTGAGGAGAATGAACCACTTAGATTAGACATAATTAAAATTAACCAAGAGCTTGCATCTCACATAACTTATAAGTTTTGCGTTTCATATAGGATAGAACTTGCATACTTCAGCAACTGTTCATCCGGTAGCTTGGAAATTTAATACTAATTGTGCAAATAATTTATCTCCTAAGGCACTGGTCTCTAACTTCAAATCTTAAGGAATCTAATCAAAGTGTGCTTGATAATCATACTTGCTTCCTAATTCCATCCAAGTTGCTAGGCCATTTAGTTGTGTCTCCTTGACTTGTTGGCTCTCAACAAGTTGTTCTTCATCTTATCCATAGGAACTACCCCCCTTAGTCTACAGTTAGGAAACAGCTTAAACCGAGAGGGTAGGGATCAGAGTGACAGCCCCTATCTTGAGTATTGTCGCAATCCAGTGTACAATTTGAGCGACAACACAGCCACTATGCAACGCAACCTAATGTGTAGCATGATCTAGAAACGTTTCTCACTCCAACAAATCAAGAACTGAAATCCAAACTACATTCTGCAAAATTTCTTAGCTGTATTAAAGTTCAAAATAAGACAACCATTTTTGCTTCTTGTTGTCGTAATAAGAGTTTAATTAGCTTCAATTTCTCATCTCCTCTTTCGTTTTGCTACCATTTTAAGCCTAGATGAAATACGTATCTGTTAAGAGATGATGCATTGTGCAATCCCTCATTAGCCATACTTTACATGTTGATATCTCAGTCCCATTGAATATGTTTGGTCACAGGAGGTATTGATAAATTTAGTTTTATCCTTTTCTTTCTTTTCCTTCAAAAATATCCCATAAAAAGCAGAGTAAAAGTTTAAACTTATACTGTCAAAATTAGAAATCCAAAACCATAGTACGGGAAATACAAACTCTCAGCTTTAGCTACAAGTTAAATTTTAGGTTTCATTAGGTCTTTTAATAGACACAAAAATAATCATAAAATTTATAAAAAAAATAAAAAATTGCAAACCATTCAAAAATCTACAATTACATACACAAAGATATCATATTCATGTGCATAAGATACAACAAAAAAACAGGCCATCATCAACCATTTTCATAATCAAACGTTTACAATGCAAAAATGAAAATTTTAATTGATAAATGTTCATTGTTAAGCCACTTCTTTGCTTCTGTTAAGCCTGGTAAAGAAAAGAAGGTTTTTTCTGGATTATGAATTAGCTAGAAAGTAATGTACATATGTATTATTTTTGTAGCTGACAGATTCCCATTTTTATTCAAAAATGAAAACTGCAAAAATTACTTGCTTGATCCTCTGAAAAGGTTTTCTTTATATAATTAAAGCATTAGTAAAATCTCACCATTCAAGAGGCAAGATTTTTCTCCAGTATCCTTGTATTGCCGAAGACACTGGAAAAAGCGGCAAACATAAGGAAAAGCAAGGATGCAAGGAATCACTAATGAGCGACTTCCACATACACCATCTAGATCCAGTGCACCAATTGCAACCTGCAAACTTACAATCACTGCAATAAGCTTTAAGGATAAAATAAACTGAAACAAGCATAAGTTCAAGAATTCAAATGGGTTATATACTATAATTAACGTCCACAGGCCACTTGAAATTTTATGAGCAGGGCAAGTAGCAGCCGGAGATTAGTTCTAAGTGCATGACCTAGTACCAAGTGCTTGTTGGCACAAGTGTATCACCCTGTAAACTCCTATGAACTATCTGAGATGGTTGCCAGTACATTTCTCCCAGCATATTTCATGCAAGCTACAATAATCGTACATTGAAAATGTTAGAATCTACAACAGACAAGATGATAATTTCTTCATCATATTATTCCCATGGAGAGTGGACACATAATATTGGAAGTTATTCATTGCATTTAACATCATTGCTCATTTTTAGGCACGCATGCAAACTGTAAAATATCTTTAGATGTCAGTGGGTTGGCATTTCTATGTTCAGCAAAAGAAAATGTGTGTGTGCAGCCAGACCAATGTTGCATGAAGTGGGGACGAAACATGGACGTTTTTTGGAAGCGGGGATGCGGAAGCGTCATTTTCCAAAAATCTAGGAAGCAAAGCGTCTCGGAAGCGTCTACTATATTATATATTATAATAAATAATAGTAATATATAATATATATATTGCGTTTAAAATTCAAAACAAACATCCAATAACAAATTAGTTGTTAGAAGACATGAAAAACATCCCAATATTTTTACATAAATCAAGATAGATATGGCATCCATGATTCCATTGTACATCAATGATTAATTATTCGAGCATCAACCATCTATATTCTAGCAATTACAAACATACATCAAATTTTTAAGCATATTATAAAACATAAAGCATTTAAGCACATTATAAAACATAAAACATAGAGCATATTATCTAGCAAGTGAGCAACTGTCAACATTTGTCATGTCCAAAATTCAAATAATAATGTTTACAAAATAGGTCACTTGGTCACCACCAAGACAAAAAGGTCCAAATTCACAACAAGCCTACAAGTCTAATGATTAATCTATGACAAAAGTAGTAAATTGTGAACATATCTAATGATCTCTCCTCCTTCCACCACGAAGAGAACGTGGCGGTGGGCCTCCATGTGGTGGCAATGAAGAAGGTGCTTATGGAAGTTGTGGAAGTGGTATTGAAACTAATGAAGACAAAGCCTCTGTTGTTGGTGTTGAACCATGGAACCTGGGAACCAAGGGACCGGATGGGGTTGGCATCTCAACTTGATCATCATCATCCTGGAATCGCTCAAAAAATTCATACCAAAAAAAACCACTAGTTAACAACAAAAAAATTAAAAACAAGAATTACAGAAATGCATTATAAGAAAAATTCATACCACAATGGACATACCTGGATAAGAGCATCCTCTAATTTCTCTAATCGCTACACTCCATCCTCCAAATTGGGCTCCTCTGGATTCCGGTCCCAAACCCTAAGGTCTTTATTAGTCGTTGCATCATCACAGTGATGGGACAACAATCGCAAGTTGTAATGAACATAAAACAAGCTCTCTACCCAGTCTAAACTCAGCCTGTTCCTTTTAACATTGTGGATGAAAGAACAAGAGCTCCAACACCTCTCTGTAGAAGAAGTGTTTACTACCTCTGATAGCATGCACAATGCCAAAGTTTGTAGAAGTGGAGTAGCAACTCCATGCATGTTCCACCACTCAAGAGAAGAAAAAGTCTCTCGACCTTTAATTGCACGCATGCTCCCAAATGGACCAATGCTAAGCATATAGTTGCTCCATGGCAGCCTCCTCCTCATCAGGGACTAATTTACTCAATGCAATCATATATTTTTTGTGAAACTTTTGATCTAAGTGTGGTTTTCTCCTGCAGTACGGCCTCTCTCTACACTTATACATGTTGTAAGACCGCACAATACGACCTCTCTCTGTGCACTCATGCATGTTGTACAGTCGCGCTAATGCTAGGGAGATAAAGGTTGTTCAGCCCTCTCTCTCTCCCTCTTAGTCGTTGATCTTGTTGTTGACTGTTGAAACCTTAATCTCCTCTTTGTTGAGCTAACACACAATATGCCGAATCGAACTAACCACTTATGCACCATATTTCTCCTTATAAGTCGATTGGGCCCATTGACTTTGGCCCTTTTAATTTTTCCAAAGTCCAACATTAGGAAACAGTTAATTAAATTAATAATCCGCTAAGTGAATGTCTTATGGATCACTCTAGAAGCCTTGGCACTTAGGCAAGCAAAACCCTTGTTGCTATACTCCAATCAACACTCCCTTTTAAAGAGGAAGGTATTTTGCACTACACCCAACCTGTCTCTTAGGTAAAAAAATCTTCCACTTGCCAAAGCCTTGGTCAGAATGTATGTTGTTTGCTTCTTTGTTGGTATGTATTAGAGTCTAACTATACCTCTCTAAACAATGGCCCTGAAGTGATGATAGCATATCTCGATGTGCTTTGAGCAATGTTGCAATTATCGCTATCGGGATATTATCGGCAAGGGAAAAAATCGGGAAAATTCGGAAGAAAAAAAATCGTAAAAATCGGGAAATAATCGGAAAAAATCGTAAAATACAAAAATATTCATTTTTTCCAATTTTTTTAATATCTAAAGCATCTACAACATAAAATAAATACAATGACACATAAATATGATAAAAGAACTAATATATAAGATGTGCAATATCATTTCTAGTGCTACATCACACATAACAATGAATCGTGTCCTGGGGGGGAGAACGCTAGTGCAGAGAAAGCGATGAAGGCATTCAACTACGGTTAGGGTTCTGGCACGGGTTGCTTCTGGTAGTCCTGTACCCGGGACAGAGAACAGAGGAACCCTGAAGCCTAAAGCCACTCGAATCTAATCAAAGAGGGGAGAAGCAAAGAGACAAAAAGCAGTAAGGGAAGTCGCAGGATGGCGGGACTGACAGAGAAATGACAGACGGGGACAGGAGGGGAGAGATCCCCTCCTATAAAAATGTAGCGGCAGGTGAAACCAGCAACAATGGGATGTACAGAGGTGTCGACAGAAGTAACAAGGATATCCCGGTCATGGGAGCTCGCTGGCAGGCGGGGCTGGGAAGTAGATGCTTGCCCAGAGCAATGAAAAACCTAGGGTCGTAATCCCTAAAAATAAACTGGAAGAATATAGAGGATACATCAAAGATCATGCTCTGATCTGTAAGTTTGTGGGGACCTAGCCGTCTGATAAGGATTTAGCCAAATGGATACAACAAAGGTGGAAGCCCAAGGGACACATACACCTAAAACTAGGAGCAAAGGGTTTTTTTACAGTCATTTTCGCTAACTTGGAAGATAAGGAGAGGATCTTTGAGGGGGGGACCCTATTTTCTGAATAACGTTGGTCTATTCATGAGGCACTGGGAGGAATGCTATAACCCAAACAAGGAAAAATGCTAGTGGAGCCTATCTGGGTCAGACTGTTTGGACTCCCAATCGAGTTCTGGGATCCAGAGATTCTGGACGAGATAGGAAACATGATCGGGGCATTTGTTAAAGTGGCGGAAACCACCAAAAGAAAGTGGCGGAAACCACCAAAAGGGGAAAATACACATCCTATGCCAGGATCTGTGTATACATGAATATCACAAAACTGCTATTGGAGTATATCGAAGCAGAGTACCATGATGAGATCTGGCAGCAACCACCAGATTATGAGCATATCCCATTTCGATGTCGAAGATGCCACGAATATGGTCATCTCTTTAAACAATGTCTCCTGAATGCATCTAGAGAGGTAGCAAAATAGGGGAAGGAGGAACAGAAGGAAACAGAGGCAAACAGGGAGGATGATGAAGGATTCACAGAAGTGCTTACAAGAAGGAAATCTCAAAAAGGATCAGTCCCTTTAAAATCATTTGTCAAAACAGTAACCGAAGAAAACCAAAACAAGTTTGGAGTACTACAGGAGGAGGAAATGGAATTGGAGAAGGAAGCCAGGGAAGAGGAACCAACGGAACCTATAAAAAGGGATGTAGGAAAAGACACGATGCAAACAATCGTAGAACAAGAGAAGGAAGGAGGAAATTTGGGAACCCCCCAAGACTTATCTGAAATGGAGATAGACCCACAAAAGGACAAAGGATGCGAAGAAGAACAAGTAATGAAGAGACTTCTGCATGAATGACATCATCTGGATGAAAGATTCATACCGGAAGAACAAAAACAATTATACAAGGAAATGTTCCAAAAATATAAGGAGCAAGGAGGCGCACCTGTGGCAAATCAACCAGAACAGCGACGAACGCAAGGAGGGCAAGGCATGGAAGCGGGAAACACCGGAAAAACAGGAAGGAAAAGACGAAGAAGACCTATGAGCGAAACCATCCAAATGGTTGGAGAACTGCTAGTCAACTCGGGAAGAGTCATACCTTTATCAAAGGTATTCCAACAACCACTTAAATTGTTAAAATGATAATTACAACATGGAATATTAGAGGGTTAAATAGTAAGGGGAAATAGAGATATCTGAAGGACATATTGAAAAGGGACAAACCAAGTATAATGATTATTCAGGAAACCAAAATAAGTGAACAGAAATTGAAAGAGATAATGCAGAAATTTCAGCCTCATTATGAAATAATGGGATAGGATGCTATAGGTAGTGCAAGGGGCCTCGCAATTCTATGGAATATAGAGGAAGTTCAATTCGAAAATTGGGTGAGTTTGCCTCGAATTCTCTCAAGCAAATTCAGGAATATAGGTTCTCGAGAATGGGTCCTTCTCACTGGAGTATACGGCCCCCATTTAACGGGAGAATGCAAAAGCTTCCTTCAAAAAGTAGGAACAATCCGAAGTTTATACCCAGATTTACCATGGATAATAGGAGGTGACTTTAACATGATCACATCCCTAGAGGAAAAACGAGGAGGTCTGAGAAGAACAGATCCAGACATGGAAGCCTTTGGCGATATGATATCGGAACAAAGACTGGTGGACATACCTACTTCAAATGGGATATACACATGGAATAACAGAAGAGGAGGTATAAACCAAATCACTTCAAGACTGGACAGATTCCTACTATCTGAACAAGTAATAAGCAAGGACATATTCTTTGAAGCAATGATCTTACCAGGAATGGGTTCAGATCACTGACCGATCAGACTAGAAATTGACATTAAGGCCTGTCCAAAAAAACGCCCCTTCAGGTTTGAAGCTTTTTGACTTAGGGATCAGAAATTCATGACAAAAGTGGAGGAGTGGTGGAACCAGAGCCAGCAAAAAGGTAGAAGCAGAATGCAAACCTTCCAGTTAAAATTAAAGGAGCTTAAGGAGAAAATTAAAAAATGGAACCGGGAAGAATTTTGGAATATATTTAAAGGCCAGCAGTTATTAAACCAAAAAATGGCAATCCTACAACAAGAAATAATCTTAAAAGGTACAAGTGAGGAAAGAATTCGAGAAGAAGGGATATTAATAAGCCAAATAGAAGAAAGAAGAAAACAGGAGGAAATTCTATGGAAACAAAAATCAAGAGTGAACTGGCTTAGAGAAGGAGAAAGAAATACAAAATTCTTCCATCAAGCCATGATCTAGCACAGATAGAGAAATCGAATTTTTTCCATCACAAATGAAGAAGGACGATGCCTAACCTAGCATGAGGAAATGGAGCAAACTCTAGTAGATCACTTCAAAAACCTCCTTACAGAGCCCCAGGTGAATAGAAGAGCAGCTATAGGAAGGATTTGTAATGAAATCCCTGAACTGATCACTAGAGATCAGAACCTAGCTCTTATGAGAGCTACAACCCTAGAGGAAGTGGAAGCGATTGTGAAAGGGATGAAGAAGAATAAAGCTCCAGGACCAGACAGATTCACTCTGGAATTCTACCAAGAAGGTTGGAAATTCTTGGGGCAAGACATTTTGGAGGCGGTAGAAGAATCGCGCCGAAATCAGAAGGTATGTCCTGGTCTTAACTCAACCCTCTTGTCTCTTATTCCCAAAAATGCTAACTCTAATACTGCCCATGGCTTTAGACCCATTGCTCTATGTAATGTAATTTACAAGATTATTGCCACATGATAACCAACAGACTGAAGCCAATTCTATCAAGTATTATCTCACGGAACAAACTGGGTTTGTGGAAGGAAGACAAATACTTGATGGCCTAGTAGTATCTCAAGAGGTGGTGCACTCCTTGAAAACCAAAAAGGAAGTGGGAATGATGATTAAACTGGATCTCTCAAAGGCATATGACCGTCTGAACTGGGACTAGACTATCATAAATTGGTTCTAGCGGCATTCGGTTTTAACAATAGATGGATACAATGGATGCAAGATATGATCTCTACGCCAAATTTCTCCATCCTCCTAAATGGGACGCCAACCTCGACATTCAATGCCACAAGAGGGCTGAGGCAAGGGGATCCTCTGTCCCCTTTCTTGTTTATCATAGCAGCAGAAGGCCTTGGCAGATATATTAAGAAAGATCTGAGAGAAAGGAAAATTAAAGGGTTAAGACTATGGGGTAACAACCTTCCGATCACCCACCAGCAATCTGTAGATGATATCATGCTTTTCTACGCAGTCTCTCTAAGAGAAGTAAAAAGAATAAAAAAGATTCTTGACCTTTTCATGGAAGCTTCAGGTACTCAAATTAACAAGGATAAATCTTGCACATTCATTTTCAACACACCGGGCAATGTTAAATCTTTCTTGACCAGAATATTGGGCTTTCACTCTAGAGATTTACCCACAAAGTATTCGGGGACACAACTTGCCCTAAATCCACTCAAGATGGCAAACTGGCACCACACCATAGAAAAACTCAAGAATAGATTGGCAAACTGGTCCTTTTGAACCTTGAACATAGCAGGAAGAACAGTGCTTTTGAGATCGGTCTTACAAGCAATTCCCATCTACCCCCTGTCAGCAACGGCGGTACCCAATGGGGCATGCACAAAAACGGTAGAGATATTCAAAAAATTCATTTGGGGAGGACCACAACAACAGAAGAAATGGGCCCTAATATCGTGGAAAGCCCTGACAAAAAATAAAGCAGAAGGGGGATTAGGGCTAAGAGATCCCTACATCCTGAATCAAGTAATGGAAGCGACACTGTGGTGGAGATGGATGAAGGGAGGAGGAGACCTATGGAAAAGAATCTAGACGCAAAAATACAACATGCACACTAAAATTGAAGACCTCCTAAGACTGGAAGAAACTCCAAGGGGCTCTACAATATGGAATCTGGCTAGTCAAAACAGAGACATGATCTCTAAACATGCATTCTGGGAAATCCGGAACGGGCAATCAGCTAAATTCTAGGATGAAGCTTGGCAACAGAAAGCAAAACTGAAGGAAATGGAGGGCCTCATAAATACATGTTAGAGAGCTAAGGAGGGAGGACTGAATAATGTAAAAGATTATTGGCATGAAGGAAGACAGGAGGAAACCTGGAGAACTTGGAAGGATCCGGAAGTGTGGGATAGAAACATAGATACCAAACAAAGAGAGCTATATACAACAGAAATGAAGTCTAGGAGAATAATCACTAGAATAGGTCCAGGTATATTAAGATGGGGTAAATCTATGACAGGAACCTTCACGATTAAAGAAGCCTACCATCTAACTACGCAGCAAGGGCAAGATGAAAATGCTTCCATATGGAAACAAATATGGCAGGGTCACTGGTGGCCAAAGGTAACCATGTTCTTATGGTTGGTAGGGAAGAGTCGTATACTGACATGGGACCAGATTTAGAAGTGTGGAATCCATGGACCCCCTAGATGCTGTTTATGCAAGCAAGCCCAGGAAACTCAGGAACATCTCCTAAACTCATGTCCTTTCGCCCAGCAGCAATGGGATGAGATCAATAAGCTATTTGGGAAGGCAAATAGAGATCCTCAAAGCATTAAAGAAACTATTAATCAATGGGGACGAGGCCAATTCCTAAGCCCGGTGGTTAGAAGGGCCCGGAGTTTAACGATGGGCTTAAATATATGGATGACATGGAAAGAGAGAAACTAAAGAATATTTCAAGATAAAGAAATGGCCCCTGAACTTATCTGGAAAAAAACCCAAAGCCACATAAGGGAAACAATCTTAACGGAAAACTAGAATCAAGAAGATTGGGAAACAACTCCGGAGGAAGGTAAGATCTTGGCATACCTCAATTTAGAACAAGGAATGGTTCATCCCCAGAAACAGAAAGATCCGATAATGATTTTCAATAGCCCTGCCAATTTTAGACGCCCTCAAGATGGTTTCATCAAACTGAACTTTGATGGTGCCTCTAAAGGAAATCCAAGGCCAGCAGGACTCAAAGGCATCTTCAGGACCATCGAGGGAGGAAAAGATGGGTGTACGGAGATCATGGGAGTATTATGAGCAACAACAAAGCAGAATTGACGACAAGTCACCAAGGATTAAGAATAGCGATCAGAAATGGATACAATAATCTAGAAATAAAGGGCGACTCAAAGATAGTGATAGAGATGCTTAGAAAGTTGAATAATGGCAAGGACTGGGAAAAAGTGGCACAAAGCTGGAGGACGGCAGGCCTAATTCAGGACATGGAAACGCTCATGAAAAGAATCGACTATAAGATTATCAATCATGTTAGAAGGGATGGCAATAAGGCAGCGGAGTTCTTTGCTAATTGGGGATGCAATGAACAAGGGGGTAAGGTTGATAGTATATGGCCGATGCATACAGAAGATCAAAGGTGGGAGCCCCTCAAAGCAATCATCGCCCGTGACAATAATGCGGACATGATCTCAAGGTAATAGTCACAAGTGGCCCCTGATCGGGGTGAGAGATGGGGAGATAACGTAAGAACGAATCATGGAGAGGAATGGATGGCAGTGCCGGCCTACAAACATTCCCATAATAAAACAGGACGCGGGGGCAGCATGCAGATGGGACAGCGCATCGAGGAACAGAGATGACAGGGGAATGGGGGAAGAAACAGCAAAAATCAGTGGCGATAGAATGATGAGATGTAGGACAGATCGTAGAAGGCAAAAAAGAGAGGTGAAGGTAGTAAGGGTGGTCATTAAGCAGCCAAGGAGGAAGACAGTGGGAGCGTAGGACGAGCTGGTTTCATCTGAGGTGATGCAAAGGTCCGAGTTTGTTTTCGTAAAGCCAAATCCTGTAATTTTCTTAACCTTAGGTAGTCTGATGGAAGAGGGGGGAGAGCTAGGAGTAGCAGAGAGAGGGAGAAGTATGCCAGAGGGGGCAAAATCCTTTAGAGCTTGCAGTAAGGAAGCGAAAGGTGGTACAAAGGAAAATTCAGAGGAAGGGCATAGAATGGGAAGGAGCCGCGGAAATCAGGGCAAAGACCTACTTGGTTTCTGCAAGGGCTGTGATCAGGGGCAGCCCGAGGAGAACAAAGAAACAATCTGGGAAGTGGTGAAGACTATAAAGAGTAACCAATTGTCAAGGCTAAGGGGAGGAAAGACTGAGAGCAGCCCGACCATCGGGAGAAATTGGAAAGGGGAGGCCCAATTCTGGGGAATGGGAACTCAAGAAATGGGAACAAAGGCAATGGCAGAGAATCTAACCTTTGTTGTTGGCCATGATAAACAAGAGACTGTAAGTAGCAAAATGGCGTGGCCGGGACGGGGAAGGGGGCGTGGTGGAAGAGGTCGGTCTAACTAGCCCAGTCGCAATAACCCAACAACCTCAACGTCGATCCCTCAAAGACGCGGCCAGAGAACTATGAGGAAAACCGTCCAAGAGGCGGAAAGAGCGTATCGAGAAGGCACAGACGAGGATATCCGCAAACTCATCAAGGAACTGGAAGAAAGCATAATGGAAGAGGACTCAGAGCCAGAAATGGAAGAGTGCGGGGACCTCATTCCGGACTCGGGTAACACCAGGGGACGAATGACATTATACAAACAGGCCTTGCACGTTTATTGGGTGTTGAAATGCCTACTCGCCAAGGCGCTGAAGCAAGTTGCAGGAGAAACGGCGGAATTGGCCCAAGGCATGCCTAATATGAAGAAAGAAATGAAGAACCTTCAAATCACAATGATCATGTAGGATAGTAAGCTGGACGAAATCCAGCAACAGTTGAAGCAGCTTATTCTAGCATAAAGGGCAGCAGTGGTACAACCCGAGGGGGGGAGAATGACATTTTAATTCGTGTAGTTGTTTACCATGTTGGATTTCTAAGGATAGTATTTCATCCTTTTGTTTGTTTTCATGGCTACCGAATATATGCTTAGTATTTTCTGCTGCGAAGTTTATTTAGCATGGATTGATAGACTTATTCATTTTTGTTACTGGATGGCTTATATTAATTTAAGGTGGCCAACAGACTCGGTTTCCCATTTGGGCGGGTTGAGGCCACCAAAACGATGTATATGGCTTAACTTGGATTTATATGAATAGAAATAGCAAGGCACTACCTCAGCTTACAAAAAAAAACAATGAATCATGTCCTGAATAGTAAAGTCCTGACTCCTAAGTCCCAACTCAGCCTCAAAATATCAACAAAAAATATAATAATGTATCTCATATCATGAGTCATAATGTCATATACAATGAAATGGACCAAATAACTAAAGTCTAATACTACTGATTTCCTCTGCCCCTATTGCAAGAAAATGCAATAGCTTTCCCTTTCCCTCTAGATGTAGAGATGTCGGTGGAGTTGGCAGTGGACTCTGCTGTTGTCTAGAAGCTGAAGAACTAGGAGCTACAAGAGGTTGACCACGTCCTCTACTGGTGACGGGGGTAGCCTCACCTGCTCCTCTTCTTGCTCCTGCTCCTCATCAAAAAATCGGAAATAAATAAATAAATAAATAAAAATAAAAAAAAATCAAGATTTTTTCGCAATTTTTTGCGGAAAGAAGAACAAAAAAAATATATATATATAACGTAAAAATCGGGCGATAATATCGCCAAACTCAAAAAATCGCGATTTTCGCAACACTTGCTTTAAGTGGTCGTGAAACACTGCATTCTCAGAGAGCTTGATGCAACATTGATTATCACAGTCGATCACCGTGGGCTCTAGCTCCTATCCAAACAAGCCCACGAGGAACTTTCCCAACTTGATAGCTCCGTATCTGCCAAGATGGCAACCATCGCAGCTCAATGCAACCGGCCTTTGCTTCCAACTAAACCGGGAAATAGTTGTTGATCCAACACTAGCAACTCAATGTGCTCTTCCTGTCTGTGGAACTCCATGCCCAATCCGCATAAGTGAAGCCCTCAAGCCTCAACCCATCAACCTATCTATACCACAATCCATACTCTATTATCCCCTCAAGATACCTCAATATGTGCTTGGTAGCAACCTAATGCACCCTAGTAGGCTCAACCACGAACGAGCTCAAAGAGTTAACTACAAAACATATGTATGGCCATGTGTTCACCAAATACATAAGTGACCCTATCAATTGTCAATAGAGAGTGGGGTATTCGCTCAAATTTGGATGTGTCCACCTTTCTCTAGTTTGTGACTAGAGGTGTGGTCATGGGCCTACAATCTTGCATGTGAACTAACCTTAGAATCTTTAGGGCGTAACTGCTTTGCCCTAAGAATATCTCCCCATCTACCTGCCAAACCTCCAATCCAAGGAAATAGTGCATCAACCCCATATCCTTCATCTCAAACTCACTTGTGTTGAATTTTGTAACTATGGTTGGTAGTCATAACATATATTTTAGCCCTAGATGTATTTAGATTGATTATTGTAAAGCATGTTCTTCATGCTAGAGTCAAAAAAATTTATACTTTTGAGTAACGTCCATTCAAAATTTTAAAAAGAAGAAAATTTGAATTATTTGAATATGAAATTTTGGCTCCAAAGTTATTCAAGCCGGCCTCCCTCCAAGTCAAGTTGGCCTAGGCAAAGTCACACTCATTCGACCCAAGCAGATCTCTATATAAAGGTGGCTCGACCTCCTCCACAAGGCACTAATTTGCACTCCTTCAAGCAAGTATCTTTTGAGCATCCAAGCAAAGGACAAGGAGGACGAAAAGAAGGAAGAAATACATCTCTCTCGCCCTCTCTCTCAAGTTCGCATGTGTGGAAGGACTCTCTCTCACAGTTCACATATTTTCTGGGCAGTTGCAATTTTAAGGGGCTAAAATTTCTGGGAAGTTGCAAAGGGTCGATATTCTAGGATTCTGGCAGATTCTAGGAGGCTGAAATTCGACCTAGGGCAGATCAGAAAAGCGAGTTGTTGGATCAGATTGGAAGGCTTGAATTGGAGGGTTTAACTAAGATTGACCATAGATTTGTTGAAGGTCACCTTGACGTAGTTGTTGGCTAGAGGTCTAGGTGTGTCTCTTGTTGAATGGAAGAATCTCCTATTGAAAAGGTTGTTGGCTTTTCCCCTTAGTGGGTTTTCCAAGGGTAAATCTTGTGCTCTATTTGTGCATTGTGATCTCTACAATGATATTGTTTTTATATGGTCAAAGATCAAATGTATAATTGCTTAATGATATAAGGGAAAAATTAAAAGAAGATCAACATCATTAGAAGTAGTTATCAGTTTTCAGAAATATTGTGCTTGTATCTATTGAACTCGAAAAACCAACATGGTACTAGAGCTTTGGTGAAGGAAGGAACAGTGAGATCACTCTTGAAGAAACCCTACATTGAGATCACTATTGTTGAAGTCCTCCTTGTTGATCTACATCCATGGCTTCTTTTATGAAATCAAAGAAGTTAGAAGGGGCCTCAAATTTCAGAGCTTGGAAGACTAGAATTGATCTTGTTCTTACAAGGAACAAAGTCTTGGATATTGTGAAGGGAAAAGTCGTTGAACCAATAGATAATGTAGGAAAAGAAAAGTCCAAGGAAGACGACATCACTGCCATGAGTCTTATTGTGGATTCCATTAAAGACCACTTGATTCCCTATATTGCAAAGCTTGAATCTTCAAAGGCAATGTATGATTCCCTAACCAAGCTATTTATAGTCAACAACATTGGTCAAGTCATGAGATTGAAGAATGAGCTTCATGATGTAAGCATGACAAATGACGACACTATGGCTTCATATTTTGTAAGAATCTCTCAAATAAGAGACCAACTTCAAGCAATTGATGAAGTCATCTCTAAGAAAGAACTTCTGACTAGAGAACTTAATGGATTACCTAGATCGTTGGATGCATTTGCAACTGGTATAAGTAGCAGAAAGGATGTTCCCTATTTTGAAGAACTACAGGCATCTTGTGCTCGAGAAGAATTGAGGCTTATATCAAGAGATTGAAAGGAAAAAAGCTCCCAAGCATTCGCATCACACTTCAAAAGGAAGAATGAAGGAAATAAGAAGTTTGGTTTCCAAAATAAGAAACCAAATGGAAGATCTACTCAGCAAGGAAAGAAAGATATGTCAAATATTCAATGTTATCGTTGTCGATGATTTGGTCACTAAATGAACCAATGTCCTAAAGGAGAGAATGATAGAAAGAGAAAAGGAAAGCATCATGCTTCTATTGAAAATGTAGCGATCATGAGTTAGATTTTAGTTAGAATCAGTTATTTCTAGTATACTGGAATATTCACCGAGTTAGCATGCGTAGAGTTGGAGCCTCAGTTAAGTGGAGTCTTCATAAGTTTGACTACAGAAAGAGGTGGCAATTACAAATTCAGTTAGAACGATTTAGTCTTCATTCTTTATTGACAGAAGGATGAATTATGAACTCCAGCGTTGATTGGAGAGAGAAAGAGTGTCACTTTCACTTAACTTGTCAATCAAAACTTGACTTCTAAATTTGAATTGGGTCTCCTTGCATGCTCGAATTTGGTATATAAAGAGGAGAAAGAAGGCACAACAAATAATATTTTTTGTGCACAAAGGTTTGTATGACAAGACAGCTCATGAGATTGTGAGAAGAGCCTTGATTGTGGAGAGCGCATGAATTGTTTCCTAAGAAATAGGAGGAACAAGTGCGCAAGGATTTAGGAGGTGATTGTGAGCAGTTTGAGGAGTTAGGTCCTAAAGAATAGGAGGCAAAAGTGAGCTAAGAAATAGGGCACAAGTTCGCTAGAAAATAGGACCTCAAATGCGCTAGGAAATAGGGAAGTTGCGCAAGAGAATAGGATTGCCAAATGCGCAAGGAAGCAAGGTTTGACGAGCAAGTCAAGGAGGCAGCAGAGGATTGGTTGTGAGCTAGAGGGTCAAGATCAAGTAGAGATCAAAGCAAGCCGAGATCAACCATATCAGCTGAAATTTGTGAGAGAAGCAGAATGCTTTCTTAAGATAGATAGATTGCTTTGTAATAGATTCAATTGCTCCAAGACAATCAATAAAATACCACATCCAATAAGCAAGTTTTCCCTACTAGGTTTCCTGAAGGGACACATCGCATAATGATGGTCACAATCGTTCCAGGGGCAACTTCAACAACAACGATCAAAGGAATGGCAGGTCCAATGGCAAAGGAAAAAGGAATGCGGGACATCAAGGAAATTGTTGACCCTCCAAAAAATCAAGGAACTCCAAATATGAAGAACCAAATGTTGTTAACAATAAGCAAAGAGTGTACTATCTTATATCGGCCCTCTCCATTGCCTCTCCTCCGGACACTTTGGGAAATTGGCTGATTGATAGTGGTGCCTCAAGGCACTTCACTGAATACAAGGAAGCCCTCTCTAATCTGATAGAAAAGGAGACAAACTTGGAGGATCATCCTTGGAGACGATGCCACCTATCCCGTGAAGGGAGTAGGGGATGTTACCCTTCAATTGAATCAAGGTAACACTATTCATTTGCAAGAAGTACTATATGTACCTGATCTCAAGAAGAACCTGGTGTCCATTTCAGCCATGGAGGACAAAGGATTCAAGGTGGCATTCATCGATGGAAAGGTACGTGTTTGGAAAAGAAATTTTAAATATGCTTTCTCTTGCGTTCAGGGTTGACACTTTCTATCAAGTTGGAGGAAGTCCATTGGGAGCCATGTCTTGCGACACATCTCTACAATCTGAACTATGGCACCGGAGGTTTGCCCATCTTCATTATAAGGCTCTACCTAATGTGAGACAGATGATGACAGGTATGCCTGAGTTCAAAGTAGAGCATGAAAGTGTATGTCCGGGATGTGCTGAAGGAAAACTTACAAGGGGACCATTCCCCTCAAATAATAGCAAGACCACAGATATATTACAATTGATCCACTATGACATATCTGGTATGATGCTCTTAAACTCTTTTGGAGGATACTTATATTATCTCACCTTTACAGATGATTATTCTCGCAAGACCTGGATCTACTTCTTGAAGAAGGATGAACTGTTCACTTGGTTCCGACACTTCAAAGCCTTGATCAAAAACCAATCCGAAAAGAAAATCAAGATATTGAGCACTGATAATGGGACCGAGTACGAATCCAATGAATTCCAAGATTATTGCAGAGAAGTTGGCATTAAGAGGAAGACTACGACGCCATACACTCTTGAGCAAAATGGTGTGGCTGAAAGGAAGAATCACTCTATTGTAAAAGCAGTTCGTGCAATGCTTCATGATCAAAGCCTTCCGAAGTTCCTATGGGCTGAACCTGCAAATACCGTCGTGTATGTTCAAAACCGATGCCCTCATCAAGCATTGGACTCCAAGACTCCTGAAGAAATGTTCACTAGTAAGAAACCCGATGTCTCTCATTTTAGAATATTTGGAAGTCTCGTATATTTTCATGTGCCGAAAGAGAAAAGAAGCAAATTGGGTGCATCTAGGAAGAAAGGAATCTTTGTGGGCTATAGTGAAAATTCTAAGAGATATAGAATTTATGTGGTTGGTCAAAAGGAATTTGAGATAAGTCATGATGTCACCTTCGATGAAGATATGGCCCCCAGGAGATCAACAACCTTCCTATTCCAAGGAAGGACAAAGAAGCTAACACCAGAAATCAAGGTGCAAAAGAAGACGAAACAATGCCTGATGTTGATGAACCTATGGATCCTATTGATCCTCCTCCTCATGAGCCCTCCTCCTCCAAAAGGAGACCCTCATGGCTTAGGGAGACACTCGAAGATGTCGAGAGACACATTGTACCAAGGGGGACTTTCCGTGAAAGCAAGAAGTTGAACAAGTATCAACGATATTTGACCGCCATGAACACTATCATTCAAAATGAGCCTTCATCATTCAAAGAAGTCATGAAGCATCAAGTATGGAAGGATGCTATGAATGAAGAATACGAGTCAATTATGAAGAATGATGTCTGCGATGTGGTCCCTGGACCCCAGGACAAATCGGTTGTCACCTCTAAGTGGCTCTACAAAATCAAGCATGGAGTTGATGGAAGTGCAGAAAAGTTCAAGGCTCGCTTTGTTGCTCGAGGCTTCTCTCAAAAGGAAGGTGTACATTACGATGAGATATTTGCACTTGTTGCCTGATACACCACCACCCGCTTGATCATAGCCCTTGTTGCCTCGTAAGGATGGAACCTACATCAGATGGATGTCAAGACCGTTTTCTTGCATGGGTCAATCAAAGAGGACGTCCATGTTGAACAATTTGAGGTTCATGATCTGGAATCTCATGTATGCAGGTGGAAGAAATCTCTCTATGGATTGAAGCAAGCACCTTGGGCTTGGTATGAAAGGATTGATATCTATCTGATGAAGCTAGGATTCACTAGAAGTGAAGCTGATCTAAACCCTTACTTTAAGGTTGAAAATGATAAAGCTCTCATTCTGGTACTTTGTGGACAACCTCTTTCTGACAGGTGAGACCCTCTCATTCACAAATGTAAGAGGGAGTTGGCTTCTGAATTTGAGATGAAGGACCTAGGACCAATGCACTATTTCCTAGGTTGGAGGTCTCGCAAAAGCCAGGTGAAATTTTCCTCTCTCAAGTTAAATATGTTGTGAACATAATGGAATGATTTGGGATGGTGGACTGCAACCCTGTGACTACTCCAATGGAACTTAACTTTAAGAAGTTATGTGGTAGTGTTGCTGGACCTAAATTGGGAAATGCTTCAGAGTATCATCAACTCATAAGAGCACTGATGTTCTTAGTGAACTCCCGTCCGAACATATGTTTTGCAATTAACACATTGAGCCAATATATGGTTGAGCCTCATCATAGACATTGGATTGGTGCCTAGAATCTTCTTAAATATCTTCAAGGCACAATCACTCATGGACTGAGATACACTACCAGAGATGTGAGGTTGCATGGTTATTTTGTTGATTGGGCTGGCAGTGTGATGGATCGCAATAGCACTTCTGGATGTTTTTTTTTTGGGTTCTGCTTCGATATCCTAATGAGAAGGTCATTGATATTCTGACAAAGGCCCTGGGGAAGGTCAAGTTCTTAGTCTTCCAAGAACGACTTGGAGTCATGGAGAGACCCTCTTATGAGGGTCCTGTATGAGATGGGCATTGAGCTCTACGAGCTCCAGGGGGCTTGGAGTACTTCTTGGAGCGATGAGAAACGATAGGGTATGTGGTTCAGCCTTACCCTAGCGGTTTGTTGTGTACAAGGTGAGTGGTTTCGCCTACCCCTACGATACCCCTTGGCAACATGTAGGCGGGATGAGTGGTTCATCCTTCTCCTATTGAGACATCCTACCCATGCAGTCTGGGACTCATGGGAAGTACCCTTCATCTGTCCAATGAGTAGGGAAATGAGGATAGGGACCATAGTACTACCAATGGACGCATCGTGTACCATACTCCCTATGCTAGGATGACCAATATTGATCTAGGACCAATTGGAACTGACTTCGGGTCAGTAAGAGTGGTATGAGACACTCTCTTTTGATTGGAACTAACTTCGGGTCAGTAAGAGTGGTATGACACACTCTCCTTTGATTGGGACTGACTTCTGTTCAGTAGAGAATGGTATGATACATTCTCGATCACTTCTTCTTCTTCATAGTTCAGCATTGCAAAGCAATGCATTGATGGCAGAGATAGTACAAATTGGCAAATGGATTAGCAGATGGAGTTCTCTCTAGTTGAGAGGGAGTGTTAAAATTGGCAACTAGGGCCAAACTCCACATGGGTCATCTTATTTATGACAGCTGATATTTTTCTTGGATTCCTCTCTCTCACACATGTGAAGTTTACTAGGGTTTCTGACTTTCATGGTCTTTCATGGTCATAGCCTCCATTGAAGGATTCTAGGTTTTGTCAAGTGTCAAGAGAGTCATTTTCATATTTGTTAGACCCTTCTTGGGCTTTTGTATCATGTAAAGAAATTTATTTTTTAGTCAAAATAGTCATTTTGTCCCTCCTCACCAAGTCGGCCCTATCCTGGAGAAGTTGGCCCTATTGGAGGCAACTCGACCCTATGGACGCAGCATAAATAGATGCAGCGCGAATCACTTGGAAGCACACTCACAAGTTCAATCTACAAAGAGAAAGAGGACGAAAAAAAGAAAGCAAAGTTTAGGAGAAGAAGACCTAATCCATGAAAGAAGGAAAATCGAAGTTTATGGGCATCTCTCTCACACATGCGAAGTTTACTAGGGTTTCTGACTTGAAGCTGGGGGTCGAAATTTTGAAGTTGGGGGTCAAAATTTTGGATTGAAGATGCATTTGAGGAAGCTGACACTTGGACACTTTGGCTAAGGTCATCTACTTGAAGGACGGGTTGACTTGGTGATTGGAGCAGGTCTTTGTCTAGGTCTAAACAGTCTTGGTTTGTCTCATCTGGATTTGAATCTACTAGTGGAAGAGTTTGACAGTTTTCCCATTCATAGGGGTTTAGCAACTAGCCCTGGTTGAGTGCTGATATTTGGTGTCCTTGATGTTCGTGTTTTATTTTGATGACTACTTGATGAGGAGATAATAAAAGAAGAACGTAAATAAAGTTAATAAGAATACAAGAATATCAAAGGTAATTGTCAACATAAGAAAATCTTTCTGCATTTCTGATTTTCTAACAAGAGGGAGATAGATCTGAAAATCATTGTTGGAGATAACTCTACATATCTTATAAAGGGATCTAGCTTTGTTTCTTTTCATCTGGATTAAGGTAAAACTATATCTCTTCAAGAAGTTTTGTATGTACCTGGTTTGAAAAAGAACCTTGTATCTATATCTACCTTAGAAGACAAAGGAATGAAAGTTTCTTTGTTAAATGGAAAAGTTATCACTTAGCCAATGAGATCTAGCATGAGAGATGCCTTCACTCTGGGATAGAGATGTGAAGGTCTTTATAAAGTCAATGGAAGACCAATCCCTGCATTGATTAATAACAGCAATCATAACTTTGGCATCGAAGGTTCGCTCATTTGCATTATAAATCATTGCCTCGTGTGAGAAAGATGGTTTCCAGAATGTTTGAGATTAGAGTAGATCATGCTGGGGTCTGCCAAGGGTGTGCAAGTGGAAAGCATGTAAGGGGACCATTCACTTCAAGCAAAAGCAAAACCAATCAGGTACTTCATCTTATACATTTTGATTTATGTGGACATATCCCTGTAATTCTCTTGGTGGCTACTTGTATTTTTATCATCTTTCTGGATGATTTTTCTAGCAAGACATGGATTTTCCTTTTGAAAAACAAAATTCAAGCATTTAACATGTTCAAAGACTTTAAAGCACTGGTAGAAAAACAAACTAGAAAGCAAATCAAGATCTTTAGATCTAGCAAGGGAGGAGAGTTCACTTCAAATGATTTCATTGACTTCTACAAAGAAGTTGGAATCAGGAAAGAGACCATTGTACCATATAACCCAGAAAAAAATGGTGTGGCTAAAAAAAAAGAACAAAACTGTCATGTAAGCAGTCAAAGCTATGTTGCATGATCAAAAGCTACCAAAGTTTCTATGGGGAAAAACTGCTAACATTGTTGTCTATGCCCAAAATAGATCTCCACACAGAGCATTAAACAACAAGACTCTTGAAGAAGTCTACACTAGTGAAAAGCCCAAGGTTGGGCAATTGAGGATCTTTGGTTCCCCTATCTACTTTCATGTGCCAAAAGAAAAAAGGAACAAGTAGGAAGATTTAGGTAAGAAAGGTACATTTTTTGGTTATTGTGAAAATTCTGCAGCTTATATAATATACGTACCTGGTCAAAGAACTATAGAATTTAGCAGGGATGTAACATTTGACGAAGATGCAGCTCTTGGAAAGGATAGAGAGACTCCTCTTCCTCCTACTAATGTTGACAAGGAATATGATGCATTTGAAATTCAAGAAGATCCTAACCTTGAACCTAATCTTATTGATGAAACCATGGAGCCCATGGACCCCTTGGATCCTCCTCCATGTGATCCTCCTACTAGAAAGAAACCATTATGGCTTCATGACACCCTACAAGATGTGGATGGACATGTTTCCCCTAGAGGAACCTTCAAAGAAAGCAAGAAACCATGTCGGTTCCAGGGATACATTGTAGCCATGAGCAACATTATATAGGTTGAACCATGCACTTTTTAAGTATTAGTGAAAGATCAAGTACGGAAAGATGCAATGGCCAAATAATAATGGGAAGTAGATCCAAGACCTAAAGGTAAGTCTTTTGTGACTTTTAAATGGTTCTATAAATTTAGATATGGTGTGAATGGCAGTATTGAAAAATATAAAGCTATATTTGTGGCTATAGGTTTCTCTTAAAAAGAGGGAATAGACTATGATGAAATTTTTGCACCTGTTGTGCGATATACTACCATCTGATCTATTATGTCTCTGGCTGCTAGCCAGGGATGGACGCTTCACCAAATAGATGTGAAAACTGCTTTTCTGCATGCCTTCCTCAAGGAAGAAGTATTTGTGGTGTAACCACAACACTTTGAAGTACATGACAGAAAAACTTGTGTGTAGACTAAAGAAAGCTCTCTATGGATTAAAGCAAGCCCCAAGACCTTGGTATGCCCGCATCGATAGCTTCTTGATGAAGCTTGGTTTTACCATAAGCAATGTTAATTCAAATCTCTACTTCAAAACGGTCCAAGGTATGTCTTTGATTTTGGTATTATATGTTGATGACTTATTCTTGACAGGTGGAGAACCTCTTATCCTCCAGTGTAAGAGGGAGTTAGCTTCTCAATTTGAAATGAAAGACCTTCATTTGATGCACTACTTTCTAGGCCTAGAGGTATGGCAAAGACTTGTTGAGACTTTCCTTTCTCAAGGAAAATATGTTGTCAAGCTACTGGAAAGATTTGGTATGACAGAATGTAAGTCCATGAATACACCAATGGAAATGAGTTGCAAGAAATTATGTGGTGAAGTTGTAGGTCCTGATTTGACAAATCCTTCTAAGTATTGACAATTGATTGGGGCGTTGATGTTCTTAGTGAACACTAGATCGAACACATGTTTTACGGTCAATAATCTAAGCCAATATATGATTAAGCCATTACATGCACATTGGATTGTGGCAAAGCATGTGCTAAGATCCCTACATGGGGCCATCAATCTTGGATTGAGATATATTGTCGAAGATGTGAGACTACATGGCTACTCTGATGCTAATTGGGTTGGTAACTCTGCTGACAGAAAGTGCACATTTGGATGTTGCTTTAGCTTGCTTTAGCAGAAAACAAAAGTTTGTAGCCCTTAGCACAACTGCAGTTGGATACAATGTTGCTAGCATGGCTAGGATTGAGACAGTATGGTTGAGGAAGCTCTTTGGAGAGTTGTTTGAGCATGTACTAGATACAACAGCAATATACTATGACAATAAAAATGGGACTCAACCTGCAAAAAATCTTGTGTTCCAAGACAAGTCCAAGCACATTGAGATTAAATATCACTATATCTGGGATATGGTGAAGAGAGGAGCAATAAGGCTCCATTATATTGCAATTCTTGGTATTCAGGGAGCCGCGTGGACTGAGGGATGTGACCCTTCCTGGTGGGGGCGATCATGGATGAATGAGAACAGTGAGTTATGCTCTTCCCTCAATTTGAGCTCACAAGTTGGGAATGGAGCCAGTAGAGCTCTTAGGGTTGAGGGAACTCTCGACTATAAGTTGTGCGCGATCCTTGTCATGTGTTGATAAGTGGTAATCCTCCTACCATCAAGTCTGGGACTTGCCAAGAATATACCCCAATATGCATCCTACCCACAAGTTGGGCTTGCTGGGATTACCACCCATTTGGCCAATGGATGTGATAAACCTTGGTTGTGTCTGATCCTTGTCATGTGTTGACAAGTGGTAACCCCCCCAAAGTCTATGGACGCACGCGATCCTTGTCATGTGTTGACAAGTGCCACAAAGGTACACCAGATAAAGCTCTCATGTGCATCCACTTGACTCTTATGGTAAAGCTTGATTGCACGTGATCCTTGTCATGTGTTGACAAGTGCTAATCCCCCCAAGTTTGTGTCAAGGTGGGAAAATTAGTGGATATAGGGTGATATCAGATAGATGAATCTCCCCTATGATGATTCTTCTTCATTAGATTAATACATCATTGTTTTAGAGCAGAGATGCACAAAGATGAGGAGAGAAAGCAGAGATCTTTGTTGTAGAAAGAAATTCCTCCCTAGCTGAGAGGGAGTGTTCAAAATGGTAGCTCGAGGATGAATTTCCTTAAATAAAATCTCATTTTTGACAATTCTGGAGTGACTTTCTAAAAATAGAATGGCATGTCTAGCATCTCAAGTATGACTTTCCAAAAATAGTGAATCACCTTGCCTCAATTCGCAATCAAGTATAGTTGAAGGAACATCATAACTTATCATTGGTCAATCCTAATAGTTCAATCTCGAATTAATCATCAATATTATTATTATTATCCTTTACAATATTATGATATTATTAATAAAAGAAATTATACGTCATCTAACCTTCATCACCTCAATCACTTTGCACCTCGCTCCTTGATGTCTCACATGGCACTACGTAACTCTCTCTCTCTCTCTCTTAATGATACATTACACTCTCTCACGTACTCGTTAAAGACATGGCATATTCCTCTTACACTCACTAAAGGCACGTTATAAATGATTCCTCTTACGCTCTCTTTAACGTAGATGTTACACTCTCATTAACTAAGACATGTGTTTCTCTCCTTAATGGCATGAGTTACACTCCCCTAAATAGCATATGTTACTCTTCCTCAAGGCATGTGTATTGCTCCTCCTATATATCGGTCTCATGTCTTCTCACCCGACTACTACTACATCTGCATTGTGAAAGAAGAATTTGAACTTGAGAGAGAGAGAGAGTTGGAGAGACTTGAAGAAGATTGTGAGAGAGAGATTTGTAGAGTAAGAGCAGAACTTGGTGAGCTAAGGTTGATACAATGCTTCAATGTTTCAGTGTTGACTCAGTTGAAGTGAAGGTTGATTTAGTGTTTGCATTTGTTGTTGCTACCAGTGATCTTCATGCTACAGCTTGCTCACATTTGGGTGCACTTACTCATTCTCTTGATCTCTCATTGTACCCAGTATCTTCATTAAACAATTGATATCTAATAGAAGAAGAATATGGTTGGGTTTTCCCCCTTGTGGGTTTTTCCCTAGTCATTGGATCTAAATACTCTATGTCTCATTTTGTCCTTGGTTGTCTTCTATTGTGCATTTGATTTATGTTCTATCTACAATTGCGTAACTAATATTGTAGCAGAAAGAAGTTTTTGGAATAAGTAATTGTTTCAGCATAGAACATCAGAATTTCAACATGGTATTAGCACTTTGGTGAAGACAAGCAAAAGAAGATAAGAATTATCACTAGCCAGGAAGCTTGCTCTCAAGGGTCACTGTTCTTTGTTTCAGGCCTACAGAAGAATCTTGTTTCAGTAGCTACCCTTGAGAACAAGGATTATGTTGTCATCTTCAGCAAAGGTAAGACTTGCCTAAAGCACTTAGCATTTGGATGTAAGAAACAAATTGGTATGAGAATGAATAATTTGTACCTGATACAAGTTGAGGCAGGCATAGCCTTGAGCAGCAAGGCAAGAAGTGCAAAGAGTAGAGACATGAGGGTTGAGGAGAGTATAGCTCTGAGGAAGTCCTTAGAGCGAGAGAAAGTTAGAGCCCCCAAGAAGGAGCCTCAACTAGTATCACAGTTTGAGTCTTGGCTAGTTGGTAATTGTGTTGACCAGTAAGATAATGAGGAGAAGAGACTAGGACGAGTCGAGGGAGCCACTCAGACAATGACTCCTAGGATAGGGAGGGGAAGAGCCAAGTGGGTCGATCAGGAAGCCCAGGAGCGAGTAAAGACTCCTAGCTCTATGCTCAAGCAGAGCAAGTAGCCACAAAGGTACATCAGATATATGGCATTGATGATTGAGTTGAGAGACTCAAAGCTAGAGGAAAAATCAGTAGTAGGCTCAGATGGGGTGCAGAAGGTGGATCATAGGAGCATCGTTGGAAGGAATAGGTCTTCAAACCAGATTCCGTAACAAGAAGCAAGGAAGTCTTCTAGTTCTGAGGAGGCAACTGCAGCACTAGATAACGTGGTGGTGTTGGAGAGAGATCCGAGTAGAAGATGTTCTTCTAGAACTACCTTCCTCAATAAGAGGGAGTGTTGAAAATGTAATGAGTAAAGGTTTCTTGCCTTATGCCTTAGCTAGTGAAGACCTTGAATTGTTCTTCTCACAATATGAGTGCGAGCTCATGAGTTACACTTTAGTTAGGATGATTTATTTCCATTTACTAGGATAATCATCAAGTTAGCATGCGCAAAGTGTTGAATTTCCATGACCATGGGTCTAAGTTAGAGTCTTAAAGATCACCGACACTACCAAACCAAGAATCTCAACCATAAACTAACTTGCACAGCATAAATATAAAGCAGCAAATCACATATGCACAATATACACAGTTTTAAACAAAATTGTACAATAATGCACAATCACCAACCTTCGTTATATTAATCCAAATCTGATAAATACAACAGTCTATGGTTACAAGATATAATGACAAACTTGGTTGCAGCTCTTCTATGTCGTATCTTGTCCTGTCGATCCATCGTACCTGTACTGCTCGCTAGTAATGCCTTAGTCCATCAAGGCATCTACACATCGAGACTCCAAGAGGGTTGCCTCCTATCACTATTGCAAGTCACGTCTGCTACAATGAACACGGGCTCATAAACTACTCTCTGGGTAGGCCTAATTCCTAAGCTCCAATATGCCACGCTAGCAACAACTTTAGTCCATCAAAGTGTTGCACTTCGGCAGCGTCCTTCACCCAACCTTAGTTGCTCTTCATCCTTCAGAATAGCTTGTCTAGGGCTACTTTGGGTAGACAACACACTACCCTCCAATCAGCTCTATGACAACCCAATCAACTCACTGTTGAATCTGCTCCTAGGAAAGACTCTTCTCCTCCTCAGAAGACCCTCCACTTGGCAACAACAGGCTACTATGCAATTTGATCCAAACGTAAAAGAATAAACAAAAAAAAAAAAAAAACAAAGAAACAAGATTTTTTTAGTAGGGCAGCCTAATATTCAAGCTTATAGCCCTAGTATTGATATGCAATTCATGGTAATGTTAAATTCTTAAAGTAAAAGTGAGATTCTCCTTTATCTTTCATTTCATCCTTTTATTTAATTTTTAACATTACGATGAAATGACTCAAGATGTTTGACAGTGGTTCCAACCTCATTGGATTTCATATGGAGAAAATAGAATTTTAGATCTCACTCAAAATCTAGCATACTTATCAGTTTCAAGATTTCAGGATTGGGGGGATTGCAATGTTTCCATTGGATTTTTTCATGTACTAGGGTATTCAACACGTATTTAATCAAGGGCACCAAGCCCCCTATGTACTTTCATGTTAGTGACATTGGTTTTCAAACTCCTCTATCATGACCCTACTAAAAATGTATCCATCACTCATACAAAATCTTGACTTGACATGCTACATTTTTTCTATCTTATGTTAATTGCTTAGAGGGTGATATTAATCACAAAGATCCCAAGATAGGAAATGGAATTGACGATATGTAGCTATTTGTTGTAGCAAGATTTTTTTGGATGTTAGGGGCCATCTAGAGCCTATTTGTTGATGTATTTTCAGTTCATAGATGGATTACACTCGATGCTATTTTGGCTGTGTACCCTTACATGCTATAAAAATGAGAACTTGTAACTTTTGGACGTGGATGATGAAGATTATAACTTCTAGATGATTGATGTTATATGGTGTAATCCATGTTTTTTATGCTTTTTATATCTAATTCATTATTCAACATGCTTTTGTTGACATATATGCATCAAAATATATATATTATATAAAAATTTGCTCCTAATTCGCTCCCAAACCGGGAGCTTTTCAAAATGTCGCTCCTCGCTCCTGCTTCCAAGTAACCTTGTGTGAGAGTCACATTGCCTACTCCATGAATGGAGTGATCTATAGACATGGATGTGAGGAGTCACATTGCCTACTTCAAGATGGAGAGACCTATAGACATGCTTCCCGTTTACCCACCATTTCAAGGAATTTGAGGCAATGTGAGGCTTGCATCCTTGGGAAACACAGTAAGCAGTCTTTTCATGACTCAACAATATGAGCACATAGAAAACTAGAGTTGATACACTCTAATTTGTGTGGCCCCATGCCTATTCCATGTATCTTTGGTAACAAGCATATCAAGACTTTTATTGATGTCTACACCAAGATGTGTTTTAATTATTTGTTGAAGCAAAAATCTCAAGCATTTGAAATATTCAAAAAAATTCATCTATGGATTGAAAATGAAGCTCCATCCATGTTGGCACTCTTCAAAGTGATAACCAAAGGTAATACACATCTAATGAATTTGAAAACTATCTTCGCCAACATGGAATTCAACATCAAACCACAATTCCATACAAAATTCAACAGAATGGTTCAGTTGAAAGAATGAACAACACTATCTTAAACATGGCTTGTTTCATAATGTATTTCGAAAATGTAAGGTTGGTGTTTTGGGATGATGTGGTTCTATGTGCAATATATGTAAAAAAACAAGTGTCCATCTCATGCTCTAGGAAATAAAACACCAAATGAAATGTGGTATGGTCACATTCCTTCAGTGAAGCATCTTAAGATCTTTGGTTACAAATTCTCTACCTTGATTCCTAAGGTGCAAAGAAACAAGCATGATGCAAGGTGCAAAGAAACAAGCATGAGGCAAGTAGGAAGTGCATCTTCTTCACATAATCGAATACCACAAAGGCACAACATCTTGTTAAATTGGCAACTAGGGCCAAACTCCATGTGGGTCAGCTTATTTATGGCAGCTGATATTTTTATTGGATCCCTC
>APFE030442904.1:2428-178831 GCA_000404065.3 Pinus taeda | reverse complement strand
TTTGTTTATGTAATTATTATCAAGCCGACCAGCACTTATGTAGGCTCTAGAAGCCCAACCGACATGTCTATTCATCATCCTCGTTTTTGGTATAAATAGAGAGGATTTGAAGTCATTAGAACAACACATTTTCTTCAAGTGATCTCCTCCTCTCCACGTCTTGGGTTATTGGTGAAGGAGAGACACTTAGAAGAATACGTTGACCTTGGATGATGCCCTAGCTGCTGTACGTTGTTGAAGGAGATCTGACCGCAGTAAAGGAGGCCTCATATGCAGCTAAAGGGAAGGCCCTATCCACAACAAAGGAAGGCTTGGATAAGACTAGATCCGCAGACATTGAGGAGACCCTACACGCAGTTCAGACGATGCCCTATACATAGTTGAGATGATGATCTAGCTGCAGCTCAGTTGTGCCCTAGCCGCAGTTCAAATGTGCCTTAGCCGCAGTCAAGAGAAGGCTCCTATCCACTAACTAGAGAAACTCCATTACACAATCAAGGCAGGCACTCATACGCTGTCCAGGAAGGCCCAACACGCAGTCAATGGTACAGCCTTGAACGCAGTCAAGGGAGGCACTCATACGCTGTTTCAAACAGCCCTAAAACAGTCATTAATGGAGGCTATTATACACAGTCCAAGCAGCCCTAAATGCAGGCAATGGAGACACCTAATATGCAGTCAATGAAGACATCTAAGAGCAGCAAGGAGAACTGTTTTGTTGTAGGTGACAGCATGAGGATAAACGTTGTTACATATCTCAGATTTGAGTATAGTTTCATGGTGAGTAAGTGCTGTCATAGAAGAACCTTCGACAGCATGGATTTGATAAGTGGGGCAGCCTCTAGGATAAGCTGTTCCAGGGTAAAGAGGGTTGCACTAACAGTGTTGGAACCTCACTGTGATCAATGAGAACAGCTCAGTGATATTTTGGTATAGCACCGAGATGATGGGCATGGTGATGGAAGATGCAGCATGATTAATGAGACTACATAATAATGTAAAGGGCAGCATCATCAGTGAGACTGCATAGTGATGTATGGACAGCATGATGTAGATCATGGGCAGTGTGATGTATGGACAGCATGAAGTAGATCAGGGGCAGCCAATGGACGAGATGCAGAACGATGATAGGTGAAGGAGTCACCTTGAGAATCAGTTGAAGCAGAATGTCTTCAACTGATCTCATCATGATACGAAATGATCTATGCTAGATCTAGATAAGTCAAAGTATTGACTTCTGTTGTAAATGTACTCTCTCTCTCTTTCTCTGCTGAACTTTGAAGCTAAAAGAAGATTTGATCAAAGGGTTTCCCCACACATTGTGGGGTTTGTCCCTGGCTCGCGCCATATCTTGTGTCCTCTTGTCTTGGCTTGTCTTCTGCGTTTTGTACTTATGTTCTATCTGCAGTTTATCGTAATGCTGATGTGATTGCTAACAGTGAAAATTTAAATAAATTGCTCAAGCATAGAACATACCTAAAATTAACACAGGAGCATCAATGCAGAGGCCGAGAGAGGGTTGATGTAGAGCTAGCTAGAGGCCACCAGAGGCCACGCAGAAGCAGCCAGAGGGCACACAGAGGCAGCCAGGAGCTTCTCAAAGCCTGAGGAGGGCCATCGTGGGACACGCAGAGGCTCCTGAGGCTGACGCAAATCCCAGAGAGGCTGACGCAAATCCCAGAGAGGCTGATGCTAGGCCAGAGCGACTGATGCTGGGCCAGAGACGCTGACGCAGACCCTAGAGGCTGGCGTTGGGAGATTTCATGGGGCAGATTGGGGTTGATATCTGTCTCCGATTGAGAAGTACTACTGCCAAGGCATTCTCTGTTGGGTGAGCCATTTCTATCACCTAGGTTGTATTTTGAAACTGCTTAATAATAAAACCCTCAGATAGCTGCATCGATTTTCTTGCATTGGGTTTTTTCGGGGACATTAGAGTGCCTTTGTGGAGGGAGTCCTTGCATCACTTGAGTTACCCTTTCCTTGGCATTGCTTTTTCCATGCTTTATTTAACCTTTTCCTTTGTTTTGATTTGGCTTGTTTGGAAATCTTTAATTGATTTCCTTTCAATCCCCTTTTTAAATGGGTAGTTCATTGCTGATAAGGATTGGGAATATTTCTCTAAGTCCCTTTTACTTTGATAGGCGTGATATGCATATGACTAGAGTGATGGCCTCACATGAGAGGGTAGAGCTCAAGTTAACTTGTATTTTAATCATTATTTGTTTCTTGCCACTTTTTTGGATTTTAATAATTGGCATATGCTTTAATTTCTTTCTTGTTGCAATTGCATCAACATTTAGGCATTTTCAAGCCCCTCTTCGCATAGGACGAGATAAACAAGGAACTAGTATGAGCGAGTGACAACAACCAAACAAAAGAAGGGACAACATAGTAGGAATAAATGGCAAATGTTAAGTATGGAACGATATGGACATGCTACCTCTATCAAGGGCTCCTATTTATGCCCCTCTTGGATAGTGAAAGAAAGACCCTAAAGTGGTTACACTAGGCTAGGAGGAAAGGATGACCACCAAGATGTAATAAGGTAACAAATGTAACTTCCAAGCATCATGATCCATTGTCTGATTTCAGCCATGGTCGTTACTTTGATGCCTAAAACATTGAATGTAAGCACTTTGTATGAAACGATCGCTAATGTACCTCATGGTCATTTGTTGAAATATAAGGTAGCTATGGTTGGCATTTTTCATCAAATCATGAAGGAGAAATTCAACATATTGGTCACCTCAAGTGGGCTCAAACACACCTTACAAGCCAGTTCCTTGGAAGGACATCATGTCAGCCCTGCTAGGGCTAATTAGCCCTCTCTTGATGCCTGTTAATAAGAAATCATTGGCATCATTTTGTCTACCATCAAGCTCAACCATTCGGTCTGCAATTACAAGAGAATTTGCTCTTCTATTTCAGGCTTATTCACACATGCGAAGAAGATTTTGAAGGGATCTTTTAACTGCGATTTGACCTCCTTCTAGGGTTCCTTGATACATGGACTTGAATCATTTACATCTCTGGCTTTTGTTGATATTCTTGTGGCCGAAAATTGCAGAAAGCTTCGTTCTCCTTTTTGTGCCCATTTCTGAAGTTGACTGAGGGTTATTTGAGGATATGTTCTGGGCAGTTCGTTGGTAATTGCAGTGGTGACTTCGGCCCTTCTTGACAGTGGCTTCAGAACTACAATTTGACCTTCTTATTTAGATTTTTCTAGTTGGACAGAAGTGACATCTCACTCATTCTATAAGCAGACTTGGATAGGTACTTTATTGTTGATCATCTTGAATTATTGGAACGATTTTGTTGCACTATTGATGGACAAAATTTCTCTCTCATCAGGAAATAATTTTGGGTTTTCCCCTAAGTGGGTTTTGCCCTGTTTGTGAGCCTAATCTTGGTGTCTTTTGTTTCTTGCTTATTATCTATTGTTCATTTTCTACTGTGATCTCTATTTACTGCTCTTGTTAAAGAATCATTGGTTGAAGTTTTTTTCATGTATAGCTACTTGTTGATGAAATGATGAAAAGTAATTGTTTATATCAATAGAAGTAGTTATCAAATTGTGAAAAACTATTCTAGTCATAGAATTTCAGCATCATTGACCTACTTTCATTGGATGAGCATGCTGATCAAGTTGATGAGCTAACCAATGAGTGTGTGAGAAGCATCTGAGAAGTTCCTATTTGAGGATCGTATGAGGCTGTTGGTTGAAAACATGCATCTTAGGAGAAATTTTTTCTCCTAGGCTACCCATGTATATGGATGGGTAATAGGACCCTTATAGCCAAGGAGGTCTTTGAGGGAGGAGCCTATAAGTCACTTTTTGTCAATTTGTCCCATCTCGTTCATGGGAATTCACCAAAATGAGTCCAAAGCCTTTGACATGCTGGTAAGATGATGTTCAAAGTTCAAACTTTAACAATTCAAATCGTTGTCTAAGAAAACAATAAAAAATGAGCATAAAACAATGCTGGTAAAAATATCATACCTATAAAATCGTTTTATTACCCATGAAAAATGGAGAATAAGAGGCAAGTGATATGCACATTACAAACCATTTCATAAATCTCGAAAACAAGCTAGTTAGAGGGTTTAACAAATATCTAGGAATATGAAAACCATAGATAGAAATCAAAACCCACTCTAAGAAAAAATCTTTGATGGTGTTGATTTTTTTTAGCTATGGTAGTCTTCATAATCAAGTTTTAGCCCTCCAAATATACAAGAAATGATAAATAAATATGTGGATTCCAAGTCAGCTTCAAAAGAAGAAAAAATTGAATGTTAAGTTTTGAATTTTTACCTCCAAATGTAAGTTCAGCTTCAAGTCAGCCCCAATGAAGGGACACATCAATTCGGCTCATTCATCATCTATATATTGGCATTCATCCACTCCATTTGGACATCCAATTCGGATCTCAAGAAGATATCTTTTGAGGCTAATGTAGGACAAATTTGAGGCTACTAAAAGGACGAATCTATGGGATACTTGAAGGACAAATTCTCCGAGGTAGACCAAAATAACTGAAGCACAACACATTGAATTTATGAGGCTAATTCAGGAAAATTTGACTAGGTTTGGTCACTGGTCATTTTGAATTGATTTGACTAGAAAATTTAGATTGTATTCCTCGTTGAATTGGACTTCTCTACAAAAAGGTTGTTGGGTTTTTCCTTGGTTTGGGTTTTCCTAGGATAAAATTTTGTTTCTTTTGTTCAACATGGTATCAGAGTGTGGTTGCAGATCACAGAATAACTGAGGGCATTAGCCAAGCAGAGCAGCAACAGCAAAAACAACTGTCTCGAGTGACAGACGCTGTTCCTAGCGGAAAAGCAACAAGGAAGGGGTGACGCAGTGCTTTTGTCATCAGTTCGAGTCGAGAAGAGGATCAGCGCAGTCGCAGAGAGGAGCAGACCTAACCTACGTAGTGCTCGGTCATCTTTATCAGTGAGGAAGGATTGACGCCCGTGGACAAGAGGTGCGGATTTCGCTGGTGCCGGGATTACGTAGAGCCTAGAGGCTCTAACCTTTAGTTTGCTGGAGCATAGGAGGCTGTGGGTAAGTTGTGGAGTGAAGCTGGTTGGGTACTGTGGTCAGAACAATTCCTAACAGGGCAAGACCAAGGAGGAGGGAGTTGCTGCCGAGGATTTCTAGCCAAGAAATCCAGATTAGTGGTGCAGCTGCACTAACGACCGGAGTGGGGGCATCTCAACATTGGCAGAGGGGTTTCCAGGAGGGAAATCGAGGCTCAGAGGGAGTCACACCGAGAAATTCCAGGAGGAAAGTAGAGAGACTCTGAAGAGTCGAAAGAGGAGCAACGAAATGGCAGTGAACGGGGTAAGAGATCAGGACAGACTGGACGGAGCCTCAAACGTCGTACTCTGGAAGGCGAGGATCTTGTTCGCTCTAGACAGGAATCGTCTCAAGCACTTCGCCTTAAACATAATAACGATCCCAGTTGACCCAAATGAGAACGAAAAGTACCAAGAGGCAATGGCGAGGGCCAAGAGCATCATCCTTGATGGGGTCAAGGACCATGTAGTACCACATATTGCCGAAAAGGACGCGACAAATGCGATGTGGGAGGCCCTGACGAAATTGTATCAACATACTTCCGTGCAGAGGAAGATTCTATTGGAAAATCAGTTGCGGTCATACCAGATGCAGAAGGGAGAACAGATAGACACCTTCCTCGGTCGATTGAAGGAGATCCGGGATCAGCTGACTTCCATAGGGGCCACGCCGGATGAGGAGATGATGGTGAGGACCGAATTGAACGCAGTCTTAGAGGATTGGGAGGTATTTGTCCAGACTCCAGAGCATACTAGGCAGGTCGACCCTTCCAGATTGGGAGGCACTGTGGGCGGCTCTTCGTCAAGAAGAGATCAGAAGGCTAACCAAGGTAGGAAGTAGCGACAAGGGGTTCAGAATCAAGAAGGAGGAAGAGGAGGATGCTACCCTAGCATCTGAGGGAAAGCAGGAGAAATGGAAGAAGAAGGACCTCTCTAAGGTCAAATGCTTCCACTGTGGGGAACTAGGTCATTATGCGAGCCAGTGTCCGAGGAAGAACAGTAAGGGAGAGGATTCTGAGACCAAGGTTGCGCCAACAAGGGCGGAGAAAGAAGTGGAGACAAATGATGATTGTGCCATGAGTGCTCATGCACCTTGTGAGAGGAAGTGGGGAGACATTGAGCTATAGTCAGACGAACTATAGGCGATGAGGGGCAGGATCCTTGAGGTACCCAACCTCTTAGATTATACCTTGCTACGAGAGCCTCAAAGAGGAGTAGTAGAACTAACGAAGATATCAGAGTTGGGAGATAGAACTGACGGAGATGTCAGAGTTGGGAGATCAGTTACTTACTTCTCAGTAACTGAGTTGCAGTGTAGCAGTTAGCAGTGACAGTGCTCTGGGCAACATGATGCAGCATGATGAGAGGGGTTACAGTGCAGATGCAGCAGTGGCATTGGCAGGGCCATGGGCAGTAGCACGAATGCAGAGGGAGTTGTTGTATAGATGCAATAGTGGCAATGGCAGGGCCATGGGTAGCAGTGGATGATGCAATAGTGCAGAGGATGTTGGGTAGCAGGCCGAGCATCAGCACAAGGACCAATGCCGGATGATCAAGGTGATGCTCAGTGAGGAGTATTACTATAGCACAGTCCTCGCTAAGAGGGAGTGTTGATTTGGGGTAGCATCGGATGTGCTGTAGCCACGAAAATTGGTGGAGAGGCTAAAGCAGATCTCCAATACCCATAAATGGTTTGGGCAGAATCTAACCAGTTTGGGAGATATTAAAATAATTAATATTTTCAATGGAGTCCCTAAGTCTAAACTTAGGGAAAATAAAATATTAATGTGAATTAATATAAAACTGAGTTAGAATGGTCCAAAAGTCATGGATCAAGCCAGATCTAATCTTAGCCATTGATTAGGGACTTAATCTCGACCGTTAAATTGTTAATGAGAAAAGTATAAGAGGAGGTTTGAGGGTCACTTGGAGAATACACCGAGTTGATCAAGAATTCGATTTTCTGGGGCAGGGCTTGCTGAGGAAATCGAAGGAGTGATCAGAGTTGCAGCTGAGAAGCAGTGAATGCAGTAGCAGAGAGGCAGAGATAGTACCAGGAGCATTAGCGCAGACGCAGAGCCAGCTAGAGGCCACGCAGAAGCAGCCAGAGGCCATGCAGAGGCAGCTAGGAGTTGCGCAGATCCTTAGGAGGGCCATCGTGGGACACGCAGAGGCTCCTGAGGTTGACGCAGAGCCCAAAGAGGCTGACGTTGGGCCAGAGCGGCTGAGCTGGGCTAAAGAGGCTGATGCAGACCCTAGAGGCTGACGCTGGGAGATTTCGTGGGGCAGATTGGGGCTAATATCTGTCTCCGAATGAGAGGTACTACTGTCGAGGGCATCTTTGTTGGGTGAGCCATTTCTGGCACCCAGATTGTATTTTGAAACTGCTTAATAATAAAACCTTTAGATAGTTGTACCGGTTTTCCCGATTTGGGTTTTTTTGTGGACTTTATTCCAAAAATAACGATGTCATTTGTGTGCTTGTTTTTCCTTCAGTTGATGATTTGTATGTGTTGAGACTGTACTTGTATTTATTTTTAGTATTTACATAGTAAATAACTGTGTTAATTAACAAAACAAGTAGGAAGAAATAAATCAGTAAGTACAGGAAGGATTTCTAACAGTTAGAATTAGAAATTCCAACACTTTTATGAGCCGACTTGTGAGTCTTTTAATTCGATTTCCAAGCTGACGTGATAGAGAGGATGGTGCTTGTCATTTGGAGGGCTGCTGGACACTAGGTTGAACCATTTTCACTACATAGATGCTCAAGTAGAGCTCTTCAATATAATCTTGACCCTTTGATTTTCCTAGACCTATGGAATGAGCAAGAAACTCATTCATATTAATTATAAAAATAATAATTCCTTTTCCTGACAAGTACAAAGATCAAAATTACAAGTGCCAAATTGTATTGATGGCACGACGACCATTTGCAAATTGATGGTAAAACTTTGTGTTGTCATCCCTAGATTGTAAGCATATGGCTCGACTCCTTAGTCTCCAGGTTTCTTCTCTGTCCTTTAGAATTCTGGTCCTCTTTGCTTCAAGATTTGTGAGGTGCTCTTTTGCTTCAATAGCATCAAATCCCCTTCCATCCACTACGACCAGATTAGCTGACTCTTGTTCAATAGTTGAGATTCGAGAATGAGTTCGTCCCTCGCCCTTTTAACTCCGACCCATTCAATAGTTTTATGCTTAAGGCAGAGAAGCTTTTTAGCAAAACATTTAGTGTGAGACCAACCAAGAGCGAGGGGAAGAGATTTCCAATGATTAGAGACCATTTTGGTGTATTCCTCATCCTTGAGCCAAGTTGAATTAAACTTAAATGGGGCTTTTGGCTTCCGAGTAGCGCCTGCAATTTCAAGGTAGATAGGAGAGTGGTTTGATAATCCTTCTGATCCCACCCATTGTCTGTACAGGGAGAGACTTCCGATAAGAGCTTCTTTTAAGAGGAAATGGTCCAATCTTTTGGCAAGAAAAGTGTCTCCAATTCTTCTGTTTCGCCAGAAAGGGAGAGGCCGAACCATAGGGATATTAATGAGGTGGTGTTCATCCAACAACAGGCTAATGGAATCTGAAAGTGGATCAACCTGTGCTTTGTGTCCCCACGATTCAACATACCCAATGGAGAAATTGAGATCTCCCCCCAAGATAATGTTATCTGCTTGCCTAAAAGAAGAATTGAGGAGTTTTTCCCAATATGCAGCTCGGTTAATACAGGAACCATATACGTTAATCAATCTCAAATCCCTCCCAAGATCTGAAGTAAAGATGTCAACCCCAATTAAGCCATAACCTACCCAAATATTAAGCAGCTTGATTGCCCTAGGATTGCAACCAAAAGCAATACCACCAGATCGACCACAAACATGTAATGCATGAAAATGCTAACCAGATACAAGGGCTTCAAGGGTGGGGTTAATTTGATCAATAAGTTTGAGGGTTTCTTGTAGGAAAATGATGTCCACCCTCTCAAGTTCGAGGAGTCTTCGGAAGGCTAGTTTTTGGGCAGGACTAGCTAGCCTGTGACAATTGGAAGAGAGCCACTTCATGGAGGACCTGAGGAAGGGGTGGTCATAGCTCTAAGGACCCTGTCAATGGAAAGTTGTCTGCCCCCAGCAACATCCAGGCCAGCGTGGTGAATAGCCTTGGACATAAAGGAATGTCTGCCCCTGGAACATTTGGATGATTTTGGAGGGGGAACAATACCAAGTCCACAACAAGCATCGAATGATGATTTGACCAGGGAGCGGAGATGATAAGGATGGCTTGAACGAGAATCATTAGAGGTCTCAGATAGGGGAGTAGCAAGAAGAGCATCAGGGATAGCAGGGAGGTTGTTCAAGAAGGTAGGCAGAGGGGATACGAAGGGGCAAATAAGAGGGGGGGGGAGACAAATGCAAATGATATGATGCATTAAGATAAAGATGCAGATAATGAATCTGTAAGAATAGTATTAGAAATAGAGGGAGGAAAATGAGGGAGAGGAGAGGAAAGATTACCCGAAGTTAGACTAGCAGCTGCGGCGCTGGGATCTGGTGACGGGAGGTGAGGGAGGCCGAACAGGTCTCGAGCTCGAACCATTCTGTTGAGCTTTTGATTTTGGAGGATGGCCAAAAACTTTAGCAGGGCACTTGTCTTGTGATCCAGATGGCACTTCTGTTGCAAGATTATTAGGCTGAGAATCGGTAGCAGGGCTAGAGGCAATCAATGGACATTCCTTATACAAGTGTCCAACCTTATGACATCATCGACACTTGAAAGGTACTCCTTCATAATCAAGAATCTGAAGACGAGAGGTGTTCCTCCACTGAATATTTAGGCTAGCCTCCAAACCTTCACGGTATCAAGATGGACCAATATGCGCGCCATAGCCATGTTGCTAGTGACAATATAGTATTTGTCATAGTCCAAATAAGTCTCGAGAGCATTCCCAATGCGCTTGAAGATGTCCTCAGATGAGAGATGAAGCGGTAGACCAGGTAAGCGAACCCAGATAGTTCCAGCTCCCAATTGTTCAGCTCCATGTCAAAAAGAGGGCTCCATCTCTTGAGCAGAACCGGTGCCAGTTCAATGTGCCATAATTTTAGATAGTACCGAAGATACATATTCAGGGCGCTGAAAGCGTAGAGCAAATCAACCACGGGATAAGGTGACCACCGAAGGTAATTCTTCAAGTACTTGTCCCAAAATTTCCATGATCCATTGCCTAAGACAGGCTGAGTTGTCAGAGTGGCCCCATACCTGTCCGACCAGAATTCTATCTGCAGTTTCTAGCACATCACCCATCTGAAGGCCATTACCGAAGGTTAATGAGATCCTTTTGTGTCCCTCGATGCACTTAAATTTCTTCACAAACTGAGATGCTATGCTAGAAGGTGGATGGAAGGGGGCAGCATAAGATATGCCCAAGTCTTCGCAAACCCTTGTCTCTTCGCCTGTATTAGAAGGCGACAAGGTAGATCCTTCGAAACAACTAGATGAAAGGGGGAAAGACGCCAAATGGGGAATGGTAGGGTCAAATGCCGATGGAAGAGAGTAATGAGGGTCCAAATCCGGAGGGTTAGAAGGATAAGAAGTCGCAAAGGAAGGGATACACGGATGATCTGGCAGAATAGATATAACGGTCGGGTCCAAATAGAGGCTAGAAAGTGAAGGGATGCCAGAGAGGTGGTGTGTAGTCAGAAATCAACAGGAAGAATGAGGCATCTAGAGAGCCAAAACCGGGCAGAGAGGTTGATGAAGGACCGACATACGATGAAAAGTTATGTGCCGGAAAGCAAGGGCTATGAACACTGGGTGCCGAAAAAACTCTAGGGTCACCCGCCAGAGTAGTAGGGAGCTGCAGAGGGATCGAAGAAGTTGAGACAACCATGTGAGGTGGAAAAACCGTCCAGATGGGCATGGAATCATAGGGATCCTCTGAGTAGTCCACCAGATCATCCTCCATCTCAGTCGACAGATAGCGACGGGAGATCCGCAAGATATTCGGCCCAGCCAACAGTGGCCAATGCTCAGTAAAGTGTCTGCCAAAGAGATCCCCAGGTGCCAGTGGTCGGGTCGGTGACCAGCAGGTAGCTACAGTCACCAAAGGCAATAGGAAAGACCCTTAACCGAAATTGCCCGAGGAGGAAGACCTAGCCAAGTGCAGTTGAAGGTCGAAAAAATGCAGTCGTAGAGCCATCCTTTTATTTACAATATATTGATATGATAGTTTAATTGTTATATCTATATGGCGATTTTAAACTTGTAGATGTTGTGGCTATTAACCTTGATATAATGCTTACATGTCCTTCTATTTTATGTAATTAACATGGGTTTTAGATGTATGAACAAAATCAGATCAACATGCTTAGTGTTGGCATGACCAGGTAATGAATTAGTATGTTGATTAATTTAGTTGACAATTGTGTGTGTGTGACGGCACATAAGAAGACACAATTTGCAACAATAATAGAAGAATGAGCAATATAATGGTGCAGTACAATATGGACCAAATCCATCATGAGCAAGAAGAAGAGTCAGTTGGAAAAAGGTCAAAGGAAAGTTCCCCTCATGGAATGGATATCCCCAGGAGCTTGAGAGATAAGTTGAAGAGTTGCAAAGCAGAGAATGAAAAACTCCTTAGAAAATAAGAACAGGCAAAGCTAAACACAATGCTGGTACAAAACCTGTCATACATGCAAAGGTTGTTGCAACATGGACCAACCACTAGAGATATGGAAGGGTGTCATAATGACAAGATCAAAGAAAAACCTTACAAGGTTGGGAAGAAGAAAAGGCCATTGACATGTTGGGGTTGTGGAGGAGAACACCTCATCCATGAATGCTTTTACAAACAATAGAAGAAGGACAACCCATGTAAACTCTAGACACATGAATCAACAACTAGCAATGTATAAGGAAGTAACTCAAAGAGGAAGGCTTTGAAATGTGAGGGCTGCAAAAAAGAAACACCTACTTCATTACTGCCCTTATAAGCAGCACGAGGGCAGGGAAATTTTCGAGGTCCAAGAGACTACCTCATTAAACAAAGCACACAATAGTGCATTAGGGGTAGGGATGGTAACAGAAAACCAACAGGAAGAACCCCGAGTAGTGGCCATAGAGCTCGCCGGGAGCTGGCTGGTGCTTGGAGAATTTAGTAAGACTGAATCACCCACCTTTGGTGGTGAGGTGAAGACAGACGAGGGAGCATTGGAAAGAGTTCACTGATATGATGAAGGGTCCACGATGGTATTATGAGATTTACTAAGTAATAGTGCATAGCTAAGGTAGCCTACTTGCTTAAGAATGCAAGTGGGAAGGTTTCTCTTGGACTATTTAGAAATATTTTTGGGATCTTAAAGTTGCTACAAACCTTAGGAAAGACTACACTTAAATTTTGTGCATGAGATGGTATGTTAAGGGCACTTGGTGAAGTAAATATAGAAGGTTCGGTTTGTTACAAATATCTACTATACAGTGGTCATGTTGAACTCAAGAATTCAAGAGGATTGAATTGGTTGTGAAATTGAGATGTTATTACTCATGCATGAATTAATTGACTAACAAATGATGGGTGTTGAGATAGCTGATATGCATAGGAGTGCAAAAGGGGAACGTACCCTGGGGTTGTTACAAGGAAGAAATTTGGGTTGAGAGCCTGCTATGAATTTGAGAGAATTTATTTCTATGTTTAGTAAAATTGCTATGCTTATTCATGTGATTACTAGGCTTAATTAAATTTCTGTTGAACTTGGAAGCCTGCCTTGCATAACTACATTAGAGAGTAGATGTGCATAAACAGTCAGTTAAGGGGGCTTGACTGAATCAATATCAATCAGCTGGACAATGATGTTATAGCTGTGAAAATGGCTTGAGAAGAAAGTTCCCTTAACTGAAAATTGTGCTTGGCTGATATATATTTTATTTAAATAATATTTTGAAGGCATGAATTGTATGTAAATAGAAATTAATACTTGCAATGTTTTGTGTAATACAACGCGGTTAACTAATGGATTCCATATCACATGAAACACCCATATGGAAAGTGTGCAAGAATGATCTCTTGCTGTTAACAACCACATGAAGGAAAGTAGTGTGCATATGCCTATGCTTATGAGATTTGTTATGTGAATTATTGAAAACAATAAAGGCTGAAAGTTAACTCTAAAAATACAACAACATATGAATAGCATGGAGTATGTATGGCACATGCATGATGCAATGTATATGCAATGTTTGGGTATATCACTGAAGGCATTGTTTAAATATGTGATTTGATACCTAATGCAATCGCCCTTTATGAAATTTCATGGAAACTTGTAAGGAGCTGAATTGAGGGAGTTGTGACTGATATGTGAGGATGAGATCATCTCAGGGACTGCTGAATATTGCAACAGCAGGCATGCTAAAAACCAATTGTACTTTTTGAAAAGATTTCAACTGAGAATGCTTGTGATGGTAGCCAAGTAAGTAAGGCAAACAAGCAAAGGTAAGTAAAGGAAAGGAATTGGGTAAGAATATCTTTCAGCTGAAATTGGTATCTTTCGTTTTTTAAATTAAATGCATGTATTGCATGATTTCTTGAGCAGGTGTATGGTTAAGGCTGGAAGCCTTTGGTGTGAAAAGATTGCTAGGAATTTGATAATGCCTACAAAACTCAGTGAAGAGCTAAATTGCTCATGAATTCAAAGACATGCATCTTTCAGTTTTGATCCTTTGGGTTGCTGAAATAAATAATTGATTGCATTGTGGAATGATTAAATGATGTGATACACATATACAATGCCATGATAATTTCATTTCAGTCTATTTGAACTCAGTTGAAGGTGATAGAATTATTACATGTGAAATAATTTTGAGATCACTTCAACATGTTGTGAATTTTTGCAATAAAGAGATTGTATGTATGAGCACTGATAGCTGTTCGGCTGATTGAAATATCAAATTGCATTTAGAGTGCTGGAATGGGGTGTGAGATAGAAGCCAACATGATAGAATATCACCACCTACAAGGGAGCCCAACAACATGACTAAAATTCTCGTGTTTATGAGATCTGACTTTTGAATGAAGCACATTTGGGCAGTTCAAAATTTCTGATTTGAAATTTTTGAGTATATCTCATGGGAACTGAATGTTGTGACATAGGTGGAAGGATGGAGCAAGGAGCCCAAGAACAAGACCGTTGTAGTGACATTGTAGCCTTGTGACACTTTGATTACCTCATTGGGAGCAAGTCATAACCAACACCTTGACTCTAAGACTCCATGAGCAATGCAGTGGAGCACACTAGATAGACACTTGGCTATAAGACTCCACGCACAATATAATAGAGCACGCTAGATCGACACTTGGCTATAAGACTCTACAATAAGCCATGCAGGAAAAACCCTGGACAATTAGATTACCTAGAATGGGGGTTGCTTAGGCTTGGAAGGTTGAGTAGCTAATGGGGGTCCATGTAGGAAAACCCCCAAATAGGTAGAATTTATATGTTAGACTTCCGACTAGGATTTCATACAAACCCTAGATTTCATACATGGGATTACAATAATCAAAATCAATCACAACTTAATCAACAACATGACTAGCTTCCGCTAGAGTTTGTTGCAAACCCTAGATTTTACTTATTCTCAACAATCATAACTCAAATTCAGATTTCAGCAATCTTACACAAATCTCAAATTATCACATTGTCATCATATATCAGAGATTTGGACTTCTACTAAGGTTTAATTACAAAATCATAGAACTCACAAATACTATCATCCTAGAGAATCAAACATTGACTAGGGTTTAGTTCCAAACCCTAGCACTCATGACCATCAACAATTAGGTCAACCCATATATCTAGGATTCCATCATCATGCACAAGCATATCATAACATGTGTTAGTCAAACCCAAAGACACAAATATCAATAAAAGTTAGACATAACAAACTTGATCAGACAAACACACACATGCCAAGGATGTCATTTCTAGGACATTATAAGGGTCTTGCTTATACACCCTACCAAACCCTAATAATCTAGGGTTTCAATACAAAACATAGCAAACCCTAAATTACCAATACTTCAAAGGTTTGAGATTTTAGACATTACCATTCAACCCTAACAAGTTAGGGTTTCCATACCCATACCAAAACCCCAAACATGACATCATCAAAACATCAAACAATTTTATTTTGACTTCAACAATAACCCTAAGTAGTTTATGGTTTCACACATCGACATACCCTTAAGTTAGGGTTTTTCATAAAGAACCTTTCTAGGGTTCCACAAGAGTAATCAAAGATATGAGGAGGGTAGATTTATCTAATGATGAATCACCCAAACAAGAGCCTTTAATATTCAAGAAAGCTAGACAAAAGATGTCAGTAATATTTTATCAAGAATAAATATCAGAAACTTGTAATTCATAACATACCTCTTGTTTCTTAACAATTCTTGTAATTCCAATGCTTTGTTTTGTGAGGCCTTCTTCCTTGAGTCTTCAACAAGTTTTCCTAAACAAGAAAAATAAGAGTAGAAATGTGATTAGTATTTAATGCAAACAAAACTAGATAAGTAAGGGAAATCAAATATAAAAGACAATACAAGGAGTAAGAAACTTATCTTTGGAAGTTGGTAAGCACTCCTTTCAAGCTTGAGGGATAGAAGAAGGATATGCAAGGGATATAGTCCATTTAAGAGTTCTTCTTTGGTGAAACTTCTTTGGCAACGTTTGCTTGATCCCCGTCCCTTCTTTCTTGGCCCTTTAGACTTCTTGATATCTTTGTAGACTTCTTCATTTTTCCTTTTACTAGATCCAAGACTTTATTCTCTTCAAGGATTCTATCTTCTTCTTCCAAGCATTGTAATTGAATGATTCTTCTAATTTGTTCTCTTCCTTTATTGTGTTAGACATCGTCCTTGAAGATAGTAAGCTTCTTTGCTTATAAGGTCTCCTTATATGATCCTTTAATCAACTTCTTGAGGTTACTTAGATTACTTTCAATAAATCCTTAAGCTATCTTTTTCCTCCTTCTTCACCTTAGCTCCATTCTCCAACTTTAATGATGTTGATCCTCGACCTCTAATAGCTTTTGTTATCTCCCAATTCCACTGTATGAGAAGATGATTCCTTTGATAGAGTGTGAGATTGTTTACTCTTTCTTGTCATATGCCTAGATGCTTCACTTGTCAATAATCCATGCATTATCGTTATTAAGTGAACTTGTAAGTGCAACCAAGAACCCTTGACTTTTGACTTTGTTGAATAAGTAGTAGAAGATCTTTTTGATACAACTTCCTGCAGTATTGAATCCCATTCTTATTATAGAGGGAGTAATCATTTCCTTCAAGCCAACGTTTTTTTTCAATCTTCTTTGACCTTAGCTCTGATACCATGTTGAGAAATCAATGCTGGTAGGATTAGGGCTAGATTTCTCTTTCTTAATAATTACTTGTGAATTATGTTGGCTTCTTTTACTTATTGGTTATATTATCTTTCATCAAGCAATTACCAAATTATGTGTGCATGAAGATCACAAAAACACAAGACACAAGATGTAGGCACTCTGTTAGGGCAAAACCCATATCTAAGGGAAAACCCAGTCAAAATCTCTTCCTTCTATAGTTTTCCTTGAGACTCTTCAACCTAGACAAAGACCTCCTCCACACCAAGCCAACCTCTTCTTCTTCGATCCAATCTTCGACCTAGTAGCAACACTTCGACCCTAACAACTTCGACTTGGCAGCTTCCGACATTAGCAGCAACTTCGACTTGACAGCTTCTAGCATTAGCAACAACTTCGACTTTGACAAGGAGACTTCGATCTCCTAAACTAGCCCACACGAGAGAGAGAGAGAGAGAGATACCAAAACTTCGATTTTATCTTTCCCTTCCTTCTTGACCAAACTCATATTCCTTTTAGCCTCCTTCACCTTCACACTATTCCCAGCGTCCAGCTTCCAGCTTCAGATATCGAAATATGTAAGAGAGAGTGAGATACTCCAAATGAAGTTGAACGGTCTTGTATATATAGCCTTCTAATGAGGTCGAATTGCCTTCCTTGAGGCCGACTTGATCTTCTTGAGGCGAACTTGGTGTGGAGTTTACATAATTCATTTTTGACTCAAAAATAATTCTTTTTACATCGTTCGAAAGCCCAAGAAGGGTCTCATAAAATATACAATGACTCTAATGACTCTTTATTAATCCTAGGAGTCCACAATGAGGACTTTGATTAATAAAATTATGACCCAAGCATGAAACCCATGCTTTAAAAGTCATTTTAACAATAATATTTTTTTTTTTTGACAAATACATTTTATGAAGACCAAACCTAGTTACATTTTTGAATTTTCAACAAAAGTGACAACAATGGGACAATGACCCACTGTCATTTCAGTCAAGGCCCCTTGCTCTTTACAGACTTTCACCAATGGGAGGAGTCCCGGTGGGAAGGAAATCACTTAGAATGGATAGATCAATGATTTAGGTGTGAAGTGATTCCACTAAGTCCATTCAAGGGGATACACAACAATGGCTCAATGCTTAAAGAAGCTAAATGCTCTCCAAGAAAGGCCTAGGAAGAGATCAAGACGTTGGGTTTGAAATATGTGATGGTAATAGGTATGCCTAAGATCAAGACTCTAGGGGATGAGATAGGACCTCTCAAAGAAGTTCTATGTGATGAGTTAACTATAAAATTCCGCCTTGGAATACTTCCAGTTTTCTGTCAAATTTCTGAGTTTTTGTTTGATTTCTCAGTGATGCATTTTTTTTTTTCAAATGGTTTATCTACCCTCTATTGTAGGTGTTTCTCTGAGTTTTGTGTCTTTAATAACCCATTTAATGTCTCAGAAAAGTACATCAACAAACTACTAGATAAACTGATATTTCATATATTCAGCTCCAAAATTACAAACTGCTGAAATATATCTATATAGATAACAAAGGTCCCACCGCAAAGTTCTTTTTTCATGTAAGGTTGGAATACACAAAGAAGAGAATAGAAGGTTGGAACCTGATTATTACAGGCAACATTAGAGATATGTATGTGAATACCAACATCAGTCCACTGGAAACTACGTTTTAGCTTTTGGCTGTGAAGTATACTACCCAGAATTTGAATCTCAGGTACAACACTTCAATATGACCCCAATACAGTCAACAAACCACATGAAATATGTCCCAGTGATGGCACGCAATCCAGGCAAGAAGCAACAACAGCGAGACCACTCAGTAATGTTCTCGTCCTCCTTAGTACACGTCCAGAGCTCATGGTTATGCTCAGAAATGGGAGCTCGACCTCTGAGGAACCAGTTCCACGTCCAACATAAAAATAAATATGACCTGCAGCTAGGGCCCATGATGAGAGCAGTTTCTTCAAAGTATAAAATCGACCCTTGGAAGTCACTCCACGGCCAACTCAGAGTAAACAACTTACCTGTACAATATTTAATACCCTAGTTCAATGCTCAGGCCAACATCTAATATACAACTTAGAAAATGGACGTACAATTTGTAGGTGTCAGTTAATAGGCCCCACAATTAAAGCAGTCTACTCTTTCATCAATACACATTCCAAAGAGCAAGGAAAAATCATTTTATAGTAGATAATGTGAATGCCTTTGAATAAAAACTTGAGCTGCCTTCAGAATGAGACTGGAACCCCTGAGGATACTTCAATTACTTGCCCAATAGCACAAAAGACACTATCTCCTTAACTGTGTAAGATCCAGTCACCAACTCGGACCCCAGATTTGATGTAGAGGCTGTTTCTCTTCATATATTCCTTCAATTTGTCAAAATAAACAGGGAACCTGAAATAAGTTCATGAGATCAACTGATAAAACTCGAATACCTCACTCTTTCTTGTAAATCTCGTTCTCCATTGAAGCTCCACAGTAAAATCTGAGTGATTTCACTCTCAAATCCAAACTAGGGTGTTTAGTTTCAACATCGAAGTCTGCTATCGTGGCTAGGGTTCCAAAACCTGAAGCTTCTCTTTTAACTCTCTCCAAGAGTTCTTTCTCCAAACTCACAAACTGCACGAATGAGGAGAGTCTCCTCATTTTTCTTCTTTTATGAATTTAGGGTTGCCTTTTCACCTTCCCTTCTTATTAAATTCACTTTTGTTAAGCCACTTTATGATATTTCACTTTATAAAGTTAAAATGACTTCTCACTTGCCTAGAAAATATCACTCTTTCTCCGTTTTGAACTTTTAAAAGTTTCCTTAGGCATTTTAAGTCCCCTTATTAAATATTTCCCCGCCTTAGCCTACGAGAACCACTTTAGGCTAGCAGACTCCGCCATAAGGTTCCTTTGCCATAAGCTTCCTAAGTGGTAGGGGACATTATAGTTCTCCCCACCCAAGATTGCTTGTCCTCAAGCAATTTCAATTCAGGATGTTTGAGCACCTGTTCACTGATCCAGATTTAAACAGGAACGCAACAAATTACAGATATAACCATAAATACAGAGATGCAACATAAATAACACTTCATTTTATTAATATCAAACACTGAAATATGCTTACAAATAGAATGGAAATAAGACTAGTTTAGGCGATGGTAGCTTATGTATGAGAAGAGATGTGGCGGCTACATGCCTCTGAACTGTGTTACAATGAGGCTTGAAGGCCTATTTATTATTGAGAAACAATGGAAAACTCAAAACATCCAAAAACCTAACCCTAGGAGATGAAACGCCAAACTATGGGCCCCGTTTGCCAAACTATGGGCCTTGTTGGGGTAAGTTGGTACATCAACTTCTCGGGGTCGTAACTTTGTCATACGATCTCCGTTTAACGCACACGGTACCTCGTTAGAAAGATCTATCCGAGGATTACAACTATTGACAACCAATATCAAGTTAAAAACTTGTATTCGCCTCATGTGGTTTTCCCAAAAAATGTCGTTTAGGGCCTCGTTTAGGGCCTCAAAACAGCTCTGGAAGTTCAAGAACCGAAAAACTGCCAAAAATAGTAAATTGTGCTACAATTAAGGAAACTGAAAAGCTGGAAGAAACAATGGTGGGCGTCCAAGTGGAATAGGCGGGTGGCCACCAATATCCACTTGGATCATTTGCCCTCCCAGCTAGCATCTTCCACTGGCAAATCCTTCCATTTTACTAGGTACTCCCTAATCGTCCTACTTCACAGCTTCCTTTCTCTTGTATCTAGGATCTTCTCAAGAACTAAGATCAGTTCTCATTCTTCATCCAATGTGGAAGCTATGTAGAAACAACAACATGCTGCCCCATGGCCTTTTTGAGGCATGAGACATGAAAAACGTTGTGAATTTTACATCCTTCCGAAAGCTCGAGTTCATAGGCCACCTCTCCTACTCTTCTCAAGATCTTAAATAGCCCGCAGAACCTAGGATTTAACTTTTCTGCCCCTTTGGTTTTTAGTGAAGATTGTTTGTGGGATTGAAGACAAAGGTATACCATATCTCCCACTTCAAAGCTGCGCTCCACCCTATGTTTGTCTGCATACAATTTTTGTTGGTTCTGAGCCATATGTAGATTGTCCTTGAGGACTTTAAAATGTCTTACCTCTCCTAGATCCAGTCTTTGGCTAGTGGTGCCCGATTGTTCCCAAATATCCTGTCTGCAAAAGTTGGGGCGTCATATCCATTAATGCTACGAAGGGAGTCATGCCAATGGACATGTGGAAAGTGGTATTGTAGCAATGTCCCCCAGATGCAACCACTTGACCCCTGTCTTTTGTTGGCCGGTCACCTAATTCCTGAGATAGCCTTCCAACCACTTGACTATCTCTGTCTGCCCTTCAGTTTGTGGGTGGTAGCTAGTGCTTGGAGATAGCTTAGTCCCCACAAGTCTGAAAAGCTCCTACCAGAAGCTGCCCATGAACCTGCTATCTCTATCACTGACAATGTTTTTTGGCAACCCATGCAACTTGAAAACCTCTCTAAAAAATAGCTCGACCACCTATGAAGCTGAATATTTAGATGATATGGCAAAGAAATGGGCAAATTTTGTGAGACGATCTACTACCACATATATGCAATCTTTGCCCTGCACTGGAGGTAAGCTAGTGATGAAGTCCATGGAAACGCTTTCCCATTTCTGCTCCGGAATGGGAAGGAGCTGCAACAAACCTACTGGATGGGTATGCTTTGTCTTGTTTTGCTGGCAAGTGTTGCATTCCCTCACAAATCTCAACAGGTCTTTAGATATCCCGGATGTCCTGCTAAGGGTGAGCTGTGAGTTGCTTGCATGATTCTCTTTTGTGTTTTGATTTTGGTACAAGATAGATCTGGTCTTTATAGTAGATAATGTCCGATAACCTGATACTTGTCATCATGGATCAATCCATCAAGTATCTCACAAGTGAATCTATTCTTTGAATACTTCACCAGTAGCAATGACTTCCAAACTTCCATCACCTCTATGAGTGAGAAAGTGGGTGGCATCCTTAATAGTGCATCAACCACATGCTATTCTTGCCCTTGATGTACTCTATCTCAAAGTTGCAAGCTTGAAACTTGCTTATCCACTTTCTTTTGTTGCCTCTCACTCAGTTCTTTCTGCCCCATGATGAATTTCAGGCTCTTGTGGTATGCTTTTATCTTAAATCTGTATCCTACTAGATACTTCCTAAATTTGGCCAATGCATGCATTATGGCCAACATCTCCTTGTCATATATCGAATAGTGCAACTCATAATCCCTAAGCTTGCAACTTTCGAATGCTATGGGGTGTTGATTCTGCATAAGGATTGCTCCTATTCCTGTCCTCGAAGCATCTTATTCCAACACGAATGGCTTGGTGAAATCAGGTAAAGCAAGCACAAGGAAAGTGCTCATCACCTCCTTCATCCTCTCAAATGTTTCACGTGCTTTCTTTGACCAGATGAAGGCTCCCTTTTTGTTGGGATTTGTAAGAGGAGCTATGAACTATGAAAACCCCTTAACAAATTTCTTGTAGAAAGTGCAAAGACCAAGGAAGCTCTTCAACTCTGTGACATTCTTTGGGGCGCGCCATTCAATGATTGCTGGAATTTTCTCCTGATGCACCCGTACCCTATCGTGACCAATCACATGCCCTAGATGGAGCATCTCTGTCATGCCAAACTCACACTTGGACTCCTTTGCATACAATTCCTTCTCCAAAATTCCCAATACCTCGTCCAAGTGCCTCAAGTGGTCTTCCCATTTCTTGTTGTTGACCAATATGTCATCGAAGAAGACCAACAAGTACTTCGACAACTGCTTATTAAACACATGGTTCATACATGATTGGAAGGTCGCGGGAGCGTTGGTTAGTCCAAATGGCACAACCAAAAACTCGTAATGCCCATAGTGACACCTGAAAGTTGCCTTCAGGATATCTTGCTCCCGAAACCATATCTGATGATAGCTAAAACGAAGATCAATCTTCAAAAAATATTTGGCACCTTTCAACTCATCCATCAACTCATCTATCCTTGGGAATAGGATACTGGTTCTTGATTGGTTTCTTATTGAGAGCCCGTTAGTCTATACACATCCGCAAGGTGCCGTCCTTCTTCTTAGCCATCACTACCGAAGAAGCGAACGGACTAGAGCTCAGGCAAATATGGCCCGACCTCAACAACTTCTTTATGGATTTCTCTATGTTATCTTTATAAAATTTGGGATGCTGATAAGGAGTGGTTATAACTGCTTGCACGCCATCCTCAAGATCTATGACATGTTCAAAGCCTCTATCTGGTGGTCTACCTGGAGGAATGTCAGCAAAAACTTTATGATGTTTACGAAGTAATACCTATATGTCCTCTAAGTGCTGTCGTGGTTGCTCCAACTACCTGTTGTTTGTAATAAGGCCTTCTACTTCCCACTCAATATCACCTTTCAATACAGCCTCCATGTGGTTGGATGATACAAGCTTGGGCGGGTATTTATGCATGGCTCTTAAAACTACTCTCCTACCATCTACTGGATCGTCGAATTCCATCTCCATGTTTCGCTGGTTCGTGGTGTACTTTACGATGTAGTAAAGCCACTAACACCCCAACACTACATTAGCATTCGACACATCCACCATGAGAAGTTATCTATCACTGTATAGTTCCCCATCGTGAGCTGTAGTTTGGGAATGTACTTGTTGCAATCCATATGATGTTTCCTTATTATGACGACTGTAAAACCATTGAACTCTGCTGTAGGAATTCCCCTCCGTTCCACCAACTCAACATCTATGAACTTGTGAGAAGCTCCACCATCAACTAGTACTATGACCTTGTGACTAGCTATAACACCTCTAACTCTGAAAGTGTGATATCTAGGGAATCCCAACATAGAGGCTAAAACAGGAGCTTTTCCCTCAGCATGCGAGGACTCACCTCCAACAGTCTGGTACATCTTCCCCTGTTCCTGTTCTTGTACTGATCCTTGTATCTGCTCCTCACCCCCATCATTGCTATCACTCTCTGAGTACACCTCAATGTAATGAGATTTTCCTGTTGTCTTTGCCTGCACACTTTTGCCCTGGTGCCTATGGCTCCTGACATGTGAAACAAAGTTTCTTCTTCCTCAGCTCTTTTTGGGTTTCCTCATCCATCTTTGGTTTCCCAACCCACTCCTTGTGAGGGGGCTTGACCTCTTTACCTTTTTGAGGGAAAGAAGGTTTAGGAGTGAATTTATTTTTGGAAGCGACATCCTGTAAGTTGCTGGTTTTGTTGATTGCCACACGAAGTGTGGTGGGTTCAAAACTTTTGACCCATCCACATAGAGGTTTTGCCAACCCCTATACAAATAACATCACCAATTTGGCCTCTAAAATATCTATGGCCATGACCGCCAGTCTTTGAAACTCTGCAATATAAGCCTCCAGACTACCTGTCTGCTTGAGCTGTGCTAACTCTCTAAAATGAATCCCCATATCCTTCCTGTCAAAGCGCTTAATAAGCCTTTGAGTGAACTTTGTGTATGAGGTGATGCTATTATTTCCCAACGTCACCAACCCATGGTACCACCACTCATGGGCCTTGCCATCCAAGTGTAGTGTGGTTAGCTTAATAGCCTCCTCGGTTATTTGATGTGGCTGAAAATAAGTATCCAATTTTTGAACCCATGAACGAGCTAAACACTTAGTTGACCCATCAAAGTAGGGGATGGTCACCTTTCCCCCAAGTTTTCAATAGCTCTTGATTATGCTTTGAAATGGTTTGGGTTTGCTTTTCAATTGAAGATGGTAGAAATCAGTGAAGCTCATGGCAGATTGAAACTCCCATCCCAATGCCCTGTACTCCCCCAGGTACTCTGCATAGGGAATTCCATGACTAGACTGTTCAGGTATGTCCTTTGGTGTCTCATATATAAAGTAAGGCATATTGGGGGGTCTGGGTATTTTATTGCCAGTGCATAACTCGTTCTGCACATGGTTACGGGCCTGACTTCCTTTAGCACTATTGGACCCTTCCCCATTCAGTGGCTCCTTCCCAGTGGAAGTCCTTGTATTTGACATACCTTTCATTAAGTCTACTGTCTCCTTCTGGCCCTTAGCTAAGTCATTTATTGCATTTAGTAAATTGTTAAAGGCTTGTTCTGCCCTATTAACCAAATCAGGCTCTTCAATCTCAGGTGTTTCTTCTATCTCCTTCCCTTTTTTTGGTGTCTCTTCGCTCTCTGTATCAGGGATGTCTTCCTCTGTAATGAGGGTTGGATCTCTATATGGGTATCTTCTATTGTAAGGTATCTTTGTATATGGATTTTCCTTTGTCATGAAATATCTAGCCGACTGCTCTCAAACCAAACCCACAGGCTGAGCCAAGACTAAGGCTCTGATACCATTGTAAACTTCTGCCTTGGAAAAGTTTGTACTGACCCTGGAAATTTTGCAACTGTTGGCTGGAAGAAACCCCTGTTTGAGCCTCCAAAATTGCTCAAAAAATTATGCTAAATTAACCTTGGACTCTCCACCACAAACCCAGAAAAACCCAGATAAGGTTTGGCAAATTCTACCGATCACCCGGGACCCAAAATTTACTCTCACTCTTCCTCCACTGACTGTGAAATAGTTCTACTGTTTGGGGCACCAAAAAATCCTCCAAAAATTCTGCAAAATTAGGAGCAGACTCCTTGGCCCTTGAACAACAAAGCCCAGAAATGTTTTGGGCTAATTCCGACTTTTCATAATTACCCAAAATCAATGCTACACCTCCTTGGCAGAAACTGCGTTCCCCACAAACTACAATTGCTGAATATGTCATTTATCACTCCTCAGTCAGTTGTAGAATGGCCCTGTAATTTCCCTCAGGAAGAACTGAGAGAAATCTCTTCTCAAACCTGACACAAAAGAGAAGAATCCAACACACGAATTCTTTCCAGTGACACTATTGCATAGGCCCAAAATGATGAATTTGGCTCTCCCTGGAACAACAAATTCCAACCCTGAAATTATCCACAATTGCTGGTCCACCCTTAGTGAAATTTCTCCTAAATCCTCTGGCCAAAATACCTCTTGAACCTCCCTTAGCTCAGTGGTACGATTTTGCTCCTGCGTCCTCTTGGAAGTTCGAACTCACTGAAGAATGACTTGAGCTGTCCCACGAACTCCAGTGAAATTCCTTCCCACTAAGCTCAGAAATTCCCTTTTTGAAGTCCACCGAAAGAGAGGCTGGAATTCTCGCTTGGGAATTCCTTGTGCTAAACAACACTAGTTTACTTGGCTAAACAACTCAAGGAAACTTGCGTTCAAATTAGATTGTCAAAAGATACCAAATGGAGGCCTCCTTGCCTTATTTCTAGAATTTGGCCCTCTTTCTCTTGGTGGACCCCATTTTCCACTAACTCACACCCCTTTTCTTTCTCTCTTCCTCCACAAGTGCGAATTATCTCCAAGGGTCTAATTGCCTCCTTTTTGTGGCCCCCGCATTCCACCAAGGCTGAAATTTCTCCTATTCTCCTTAGTCCTTTATGCCTCCTATATCAAAATTGCATCCAATGCCTGAATTTCAAAATTGTGCTATGCTTAGCACCACCCACAAAATCTCCGTTGACCTCCTCAAATGGAAAAATCGAAATTGGTTACATTACAGTCCTCCCCACCAAAAATTGCTTGTCCTCAAGCAAGCTCTCTCCTTGTCGACCCAACTATCTCTACAAACAATACCAGGGTCCCAAATGTGCCACCGAGAATCAGTGAGTCTCTGGGGGACCAAATACTCTCCATAGAACTGAACCCCAATGGAAGATGTACATGACCTCCCCCTGTAGAGACCAGCTCGTCCCTAAAGGTGGTTGAACTGCCAAACCTTGTAACACTGGGCTCCCATGCTAATCTCAAACGGATACCACTATGTCGACACTATGCCACGTTGACTATGGTCAACTACCCATAGTACTCATACCATATCCTCCCCTCCTGGAACCTGATGGTGTAGTATCTATGGGGGCCAAGCACATCCAGTTGGTCATAAGACCACCCATGTGGAGTGTTATCCCATCTCGGGAAGTCCCTGAGAGGTGTCATGCTTGCTGCCAAACTGAGACTCAACAAAATACCTGTATGTCCTTCCCTGGTCGGAACCCTCTCTCCTAAGTCAATGACCCAATTGCTCTGCCCTGTAGCTCCAGGGCCCCATACTAATCGCGAAGTGAGGTCAACGTGTAGGTGTTGCGCCAGTCTCGGCATGACTGCGGCCCCCTTGTGCTCCTGCAGATCCATCCACTCCTGTAATCCTTTGTCACAACCCCAATAAAGGACAACTCTATAGCGTTGAAGATGATTGTGCTAGGGCATCCCATCAAAGCCATCATCTACCAATTCTTGCCCAGTCTCTAGTCGAAACAATAGCAGGGAAAATCCTCCTCGGCCTAGAGTGATAATCTGACGATCCCCAACTTGACCTCCCAAGGGAGATGTTGTCCTGTCATTGTCAACTCTGTGATCCCTCCGGAGAAAAGGGATCTATTGCCCCAATGGATCCTTGGAATCCAAAGCCAAATTGAAAGCCCATCACTTCCTATTCTTGCCGCCTACCGCTATGTAGTATCGATGTCCACTAGGAACCCCACGTGCCGTACAACTAATCCCTGAATGCTGTGAATAGACAAATGTCTGATGCCTGCGACCGTCTTAGTGTATGTAGATCTATCCTGCTCTAGTCAATCATCACCACTAAGTCTACCATTTGCACCCTTGGTAATGTGCCAATACAATGTCTAAAGCCCGGATACCCATTGGAAAACTGCCTCAACTATACATGGTTATCCCCTGCTCATGTAGGATCCCAACAAGCCCTACTGAAGTAGAGTCAGATGCCTCCCCCATGATTAGCTCACCAAGTGTGGGCTGAGAAATGAGCGATATACCACCCCTGCAGAAGGTCATCTCATCTCCTAGCCTGTGGCTGCCAACTTGCGTACTGACCCTGCTCCTTCACTGGGGAATCCCTATCCTGCCCCTGATGCATTGAATCTCTTAGATTCGTCTCAAGTTAGTCTCCCAAGTCTCGCTATCCACAATGTAGGCCTCCATTAGACACAACAAGGCTCCCCTCAACTGCCTGCAAGGCCAGTGAGTGAGAGATGCATGTGCTCCGCCGGGTATGGTCAAAAACCCGTGTGGACACTCCTGACTAGCCCCGTGACCGAACCACTCTCCAAACCTAGGTATGTCCCCCTCAATGGCATGCCTAATGCTCTCGTCAAGTAGTCTCCTTGATCGCATCATTCTCCCAGTCTGTAGTGCAGGCTGCAGCCTCGCACGCTGCTGCATATAACCATGTATTCTCATGCCCCCTGGCATACAATTGCACTCCGTTGCACATCTCTGTGCATCGCTGGACCCTGCTACATTCTGTCACATCGCCCCGGATCAGCTGGTATCCCTCCTGTATCGATGCGTCTGTCATACTATAAGGAAATGCATTGCGATGTGAACCACTCCTCCTACACCCTGGTGCGACCCTACACACCAATACACACCACTGTGCACCTTCGTGCCCCTCTGCATATCACTGCACACCGTTGCATGCCCCTATACATCCCTCAATGCCATGATCTAAAACAGAGTCAGTAAGTATCAGTCTACATCTTGTCAGTATCATCGTAACCACTGTCTGATCTCCATAACCTCGGATAAGTGGACCTCTCCTCCTGATCCTCTCTGAGAGATCTAACATGCAAATATCTCTATGTACCTGTGGGGGTGTCCCTAAGGTGTTGCTCCCTGGTGACCCCTGTGCCCCATATATCCATGGGAAATCCTCCTCTCCATACAAGGAACTATCTGGTGGCCTGCCGATGCCACTAACTTTGACAACCTCCTGCCAAGGTACAGTGATCATCCTATGCCCCCACACACGGCCAACATGCCAAGACAACTCATGGAGTCTGCTTGCCCCTCTGTCAGCTTGACCTGTCACGGGTGCTATCCAAAACTCTGGTGGGAATATGAAAATGGGGGTGAGTCCAATAACTGGATCCACCATCCTACTAATACCATGACTGACCCAATCCATGGAGTGGTGGGGAGTCCCACCTGGGTCCCAATGATGATCCAACCCTCGAGCCTCTCTGGCAAACCATAACCCCTGTTGAACTATGCTCCCGACTATTGATGTATCCAAAAACCTAGTCAGCCCTATCAGGTACCAACTCAATACCTCTTCCACCCAACCCCATGATAGGAATCAAATGCAAGAGTCCTCGAGTACGTAGTAATTCCATCATGTGAGTGTTGTGCTCTATGCAACTCATGTCGCCTTGTCTCACTGGACCGGTCATCATATACAACCTGTCTAGGTAACCCAGCCAATCTCCCTCGAACGTGCAGAGGTAACCCAACAATACTGTAGGCCCCATCTACGTAAGCCTGAAGAGAGCTACTGTCTAGAAGCACAACAACTTTGCTGGCTGCTTGCGCATCTATCTGCTCCCCGTTGATGGCAGGTCAAATAGATGATTGCCCATCCTCCTCTACCATGGGCACAACAGGAGTCCCGAGCTGTCGCTCCACAAGTAGCTCATCGAGCATAACATCCTCATCTAGGTCACGCTCCTCAAGGTGCTCTCCATGCTGCTATAGGTAGCTGTCGTCTAAGAACTTTGTCATGACTTTGGGTGCCTCTGTGCCTATCAGCACCTCACTAATGGATGTGTCTCCCAACACCTCCCTAATCTGCTATGGGTTGCCATCACCTGAAAATTCGGACACTATCTTGGACACCTCATCAATGGATACTTCAACAACAGATGGCACCTCATTAATGACAGACACCGCGTCATCAAATGACTCTATGGGTGTATGCTCCAGTCTCTCCGTTAAGGTGTCAATTGGTGCTATCAAAGAGGTCTCCAACAATGGTGACCCTTGTGCTACACTGGGTATATCGATGTGCCCCTCACCATCGTGCGTGTCCTCTTGCTGAACTTCCTCCTCAGGCTCCGAATGTCTAAAGCCAAGTCTCTGTTGGAAAATCAAAGTAATTATATCAGGGTTTGATTCTCCTTTCTTGATAATTACTTGTGAGTGTGTTGGCTTCTTTTACTTCTTTATTATCTTATCTTTCATCAAGCAATTACCATATAATGTGTGTATGAAGATCACAAAACAAGAGGCACAAGATATAGGCACATGCTAGGGCCAAACCCCCCTCGAGGGGAAAACCCAGTCAAGATAATCTTTCCTTACAATGGTATTCTCTGGACTCTTTACCCTAGACCAAGACCAAACTTTCCCTCCACATCAAGTCAGCCTCCCAGATCTTCGACTCCTTCCAGCAACTTCGACTAGGCAACAGTAGTGTTGAAAATATCGGTATCGGCAAAATATCGGCGAGGGTCCAGAAAACATCTTATCAGAAATATCGGCGAAAATATCGGCAAGCATAAAAAATGCATAATATATTCATTTTTTTGTTTTTTTGTTTGTTTGTTTGTTTGTTTTTCAGATTTCTAAACATATAAAGCAATAACAACATGAACTAAACACATTGACACATAAATATGAAGAAAGCACTGATATATATTAATATATATAAAATATATATATATATATATATATATATGATGTCAAATAGAAATGATACATCAAACGTCAAAGGTGATACCAAATCCTGCTAATCCGTGATAATTGTCCACTGAAGGACTCAAAGAAAATAACATCACATATCCTGCTGATCCCTAATAATTGTCCAATCAAGGACTCCAACAAAATAACATCACATATATAAAACTTTAAAAGTATTTCATCATCATGAGTTATAAACTTATATGTAGCAAAAGTTGCAAAACAAATAAAACTAGCAGCTATCTATCTGAGACCATTGGCCTCTCCCTAGCAGCTTTCTTTCTGTCTTGTTCATCAATTGCTTCAAGAGCTTTTTGTATATCTCTGCACTAGAAACCATATAAGGCATTACATCTGCATCATGTGTAGAGAGTCTAGCCAGATGGTATTTCAATTATGTAACCCCTCCTGACATCTTGGTCCCACACAATTTGCATGATATATATGCCTGATTTGCCCCACCAATAGCGTCCCCATACTCCCAAAATGGGTCCAAGGCTTTTGGCATATTTGACATTTGTAGTGAACTAATTCAAACCTAGGGCACAAAAAAAACAAAAAATTGGCATTAAACCCCCCAACACAAAAAATAATAAGTAATAAGCACCTCATTTAAAAAAATTACTACATTATTTGCATTTTGCAATGTGAATGAAAAATGGCAATAAGAGGGTGCATAAGAAAGTTGAAAAAAAAAATGAAGCATGCTGTCCAAATATGGAGAAAACCCTTGCATTGGCTCATGGGCATGAAAATCATAGCAAATGTAAAAGAACAAAGAAACAAAATGTTGGTAGGCAAAGAGGCAAGCAAGCATAACCCTAAATCTATGAAAAATCATTAACATAGGGGTTTTTAAGAACATACCTGTTAATGGAAGAAATGAAGTTTGTCTCACTATTCTTCAATCTTTGATCAACAAAAAAATCTTAGTTGGTGGTGATGATCGTTGTTTGATCCTCAAACCCTCCTTGACAACCACCACAAAACTCTTCCTCTTCCTTCTCCAACACAGAAACAAAAATGAAGAAAAAAACGATTTTCCATTTTTCTAGCTGCGACAAAATACTCCCGGCGATATTTTATGTCGTCTCGCGATATTTTGCCGAGATATCAACGATATCTCGGAAATATCGCAATATTTTCGGGAGCCAAAAATATAGCGATATTTTCTCGACGATATTTCGGCTCACCGAAAATATCGCGATATTTTTAATATTTGGCGATATATCGTCGATATTATCATCACTGGGCAGCAGCTTCCGACAATAGCGAAACTTAGGATACTTCGATCTCTCAATCCAGGCCACAAACAGAGAGAGAGAGAGACACCGAAATTTCGATTTTTCTTTTCTCCTTAGACTTCCCTAAACTCGCATTCACTTCGGCTTCTTGACAACAGACTTCGCACTTCTTCCTAGCTATAAGAGAACTTCACACTTCTTCCCATCTATAAGAGAACTTCGCATTTCTTCCCAACTATAAGAGAGATCGAACTTGTGTGAGAGAATGATGCTCCAAATGAATTTGATGAGCTTTCTTTTATAGGCTTCTTGTGGGATCGAATAGGTATGTTAGGTTGACATGGTGTGGAGGTTACATAATTCATATTTGACTCAATATTTAACCTTTTTACATGATTCAAAAGCCCAAGAAGGGTCTCTTTAAATGTACAATGACTCTATAGACTCAGAATAAATCTTAGAAGTCCTCAATGGGGACTTTGACCTAAAACAATGTGACCCAAGCAGGAAACCTGCTTTAATAAGTCACAATATAATAATATTCTTTTTTTCTTTATTCTTTTGACAAGTACATTACCTAGTGACTCAAGTATATCAATGAAGACCGAACATAGTTACATTTCCAACACTCCCTCTTAACTAGGGAGGTATTCATAATGTACAAATACAATGGAAGATCTCAAACTATATGAAGCATGGAGAACTTTAGGCATTGCAATGCCATCGACTAGATTCTTGACCAGGGCAATCTATCCAAACTGTCACTCAACAATTTAGTCACCACAATGCCATGGACTAGATTCCTGACCAAGGCAATCTATCCAGGTGGGACTAAGATGGACTCAATCTTTCAGCCCCTTTAGGTACCCTCAGGCTTGCTAACCATCAACCCAAAAATCCAGGCGTGTATCCAAAACAGAGCTCAATAACCAACACCACCTTTTCAACTTTGGGACCCAGGGAATGCTTCGCTCCCAAAGCCTTAACAGCCCTTGATCCAGTAGATCAAAGACCACAAATCTCTCTTGATGAAACTGATTAGTAACCAACATGCTATCAAAACCTTCGAGAGATTCACCTGTACAATCACAACCCCAATCAATAATATTTTCACATGTACATATTCAAATACAAACCTCCGGGGTTTACTAGACAACAGATGTTGCTTCTTAACTTTCCATAGTAGGACTATCAACCGAATCTTTGACAGAAGATTCCTCAATCATACATTATTCTTCCTACTTCATATCCAGTAACATATTCTTCAATCGGATCCTGCTTTCCTTCTTTCAGCAGCACCTCAAAATGCATTCTCCAATTTCCTTCTCCTACTCATGGCCCTCACTAAAACTTATGGCTATTAGTCTTGGTCTAGTGCATGACACATGAAGTAGAGAATCATATTTGTCACTCCCTCTTAAACAAAGAGAATCTAATCATTCCTGTACAAGGAATATTCTCAACCATCCTCTTATGTAGGGGGATTCCTTCCATTCAAGCTCCTTATTAACCTATGGAGATTTCATCCAGACTCCTCCTTAACTTAGGGAGTTCTGCTTCTTCTTTTCATCATCAGAGAATCTTTCGTGGCTTCCAACCATTTCGTCAGAGTTACTATCATCCTCATCATGCTTATTACCTAACATCTTCACCAAATTGAAGATTATGTACCGGCACAAGTTAGATAGCAAGTACAACCAAATCTACAGAAGCATGATGTTAGCCATATTAAAATCACGGAAGCATTTCAACTTTATATATATCAGATACCCAAACTTAATTTACAAACAAGAGACATATACTCTTCATCATCTTGCTAGGGACTTAGTCACAAACCCTAGACTTCTTCATAACAACTTTCATTGCATCTAGGGTTTCAGTGTGTCTTCCAAAGGTATGGCATACCTTACTACAACATATAGCAAACCCTAGAAACAATTCAGACAAATATAAAGTATCCAACAACCTTTCAAAATTCATATGTTAGACCTCTCACTAGGGATTCATACAGATCCTAGATTTCATACAAAAGAATCAATCAAAGTCAATCACAACTTAGTCATTAACCTGACCAACTTCCGCTTCGGTTAGTTGCAAACCCTAGATTTCCGATCAATCATCAAAACTCAAATTTCAATAATCTTCCACAAATATAAAATTATCATATTGTCAACATTCACCAGAGATTTCTACTTCTACTAAGGTTCAACTCCTAAACCCTAGAATTCCATTTTCACAATTTCAACGATCTTGCACATATCTCAAATCATCATATTTCAGAGATTTTAATTTGACTAAGGTTTAACTCCAAAACTTTAGAATTCCATTTTCATAATCTCATCAATCATTAAATACATAGATTTCAGATTGTTACATTTCACACTAGGCAATGTTACTACTAGGATTTAACTGCAAAATCCAGATTTTCATTTTCAACAATCATCTAATATATTTCAGATTGTTATATCACACATACTAGACAATTTAACTTCACAAGGGTTTAGCTACAACACCCTAGATCTCCATATATGATCATCTTAGAGTTTCAGACAAGGATTTCCATTAAATCCGAAGACTTATGACCATCAATGACTAGGTCAACGCACATCTCTAGGAATTCGTAACCATACATAAGCATATCATATGTCCAACAACATTAATACATCTGACCTAGACCAAGCTAGGGTTTCAATCAAAAGGACATATCTATATATCCTAGATGCAAATGCATTCCATATCATGTGTTAGTCAAACCCAACTTCACAGAAAATATCAAATAAGAGTTATACATTCAAACTTGATTTAACTAGGGTTTGATCAAACAAACACACACATACCAAGGAAATCATTTCTAGGAAAATATAGGGGTCTTGCTCACACATTCCACCAAACCCTTATGAGCTAGGTTTCAATGTAGAAACATAACACACACAACATTACCAAAACTTCAAAGGTTCGAGATTTTAGACCTTATCATTCAACCCTAACAAGTTAGGTTTTCCTGATCATACCAAAATCCCAAACATGACATCATCAGACTTCAAATGACATTTCACAATATCCCTAAGCAGTTTAGGGTTTCAGACATTCACATTAGCATACCCTTTGGTTAGGGTTTTCCAGATACTATCTAGGGTTCTACAAAATTAGTTCAACATATGAGAGAGGGTGGGTAGATTTATCAAGAGATGAATCACCCAAAAATAAGAATCATTATGATTCAATATAGCTATACATAACAATGTTAGTAATAGACTGTCAATATAATAATACTTTCAATATAAAGAAATCAACGTATTTAAAGCATACCTTTGTTCCTTAACCTACCTTGTCCTGAGAGGTTCTCCTTCATACTTCTTTGAGAATATAGTAGATGTCTTACGGAACATGAATATATGCTGGACTTCCACAGATTCGGAGGTGGTCCACACTCGACTTCTTTCCTGTGAATACTTCTTCGGGTGTTGTATTATCAAGACTCTTATGAGGACTCTTATTTTGAATGTATACGGCTGTCATCGTTGCTTCTTCCCATAAGAACTTTGGTAGATCTTGATCAAGGAGCATGGTTTGAATGCCTTCTTCAATTGACCTATTCTTCCTTTTGGCAATCCATTTTGTTCGAGATAATAGGGAACAATGAGCTCCCTCTTAATATCAACTTCCTTACAATATGCAATCAATTCCTTAGAAGTGTATTTCCCACCATTGTTAGACCTCAAAGTTTTTATCTTTCTTTGGGTTAGGGTTTCCACTTCAGCCCTAAGCTCTTTGAACTTATCAGATACTTCAACTTTGTCTTGAGGAGGTAGAGCCATGTCTTTCTAGAATGGTCATCAATGAATGTTACATAGTAGAGATGACCTCCAAGTGAGTTGTCAGACATGGGCCCACATACATCGGAATGGATGAGGTCTAATATCTCTTTAGACCTAGTTTCACTAGTTTCACGAACTCCAATAACCCTAGCATTATCAATACTCGAGTCTTTTTCCCAAACCAATACTTTTCCATATTTTATCTTCTAAGCAATAAAAAGCAAATTCTTTTTCAAACCTGGAACATATATAATTAAGCTTTGATCCATTATCCAGCTTCAATAGTGTTGATCCTAGGTCTCTAACAACATAGTCATCAGTAAGAGAACTTGTAAGAGAAGCCAAAAATCCTTGACCCTTAACCTTATTTAACAAGTAGAAGATGACCTTCTTGATCCAGCGTCCAGCAGTTTTGAAATACATTCTTATGTAGTTCATCATAGAGGGGGAATCCATGCTCCGATACCATGCTGGAAAATCAAAGTAATTATATTAGGGTTTGATTCTCCTTTCTTGATAATTACATGTGAGTGTGTTGGCTTCTTTTACTTCTTTATTATCTTATCTTTCATCAAGCCATTACCATATAATGTATGTATAAGATCACAAAACAAGAGACACAAGATATAGGCACATGCCAGGGAAAAACCCCCCTCAAGGGGGAAACCCAGTGAAGGTAGTTCTTCTTTTCAATAGTATTATTTGAGACTCTTTACCCTAGACCAAGACTATAGTTTCCCTCCACACCAAGTCAGTGTCCCAGATCTTCGACCCCTTCTAGCAACTTCGACTAGGCAACAACTTCCGACAACAGGCAACTTCCGACAACAATGAAACTTAAGAGACTTTGATGTCCCAATCCAGACCACGAAACAGAGAGAGAGAGAGACACCAAAATTTCGATTTTTCTTTTCTCTGTAGACTTCCCCAAACTCACATTCACTTCAGCTTCCTAGTAACAGACTTCGCACTTCCTAGCTACAAGAGAACTTCACACTTCTTCCCAGCTACAAAAGAGATCGAACTTGTGTGAGAGAATGATGCACCAAATGAATTCGACGAGCTTGCTTTCATAGGCTCCTTGTGGGGTCGCATAGGTTCCTTAGGCCGACTTGATCTTCTCTTAGGTCGACATGGTGTGGAGGTTACATAATTCATATTTGACTCAATACTTAACCTTTTTACATGATTCAAAAGCCCAAGAAGAGTCCCTTTAACAGTATAATGACTCTATATACTCAGAATAAATCCTAGAAGTCCTCAATGGGGACTTTGACCTGAAACAAGGTGACCCAATCATGAAACCCATGTTTTAATAAGTCACAATAATAATATAAAAATTCTTTTCTTTATTCTTTTGACAAGTACATTACATAGTGACTCAAGTACGTTAATGAAGACCGAACATAGTTACATTTCCAATAGTCTCCACCAACAATAACGCCTCTTGGTCTCACCCTCAAACGATCCCTATCTTGTCTGCTCCTTTTGAGTAGATCTAGTGCCCTGATTCTGTGGACTCTTCCCACATGGTGTACATGGTTGTGCCCCCATTACTTGTGTACCTCTAGTGTCTCTACTGTAAGGATGAGGATGGATTTGGTCTATCACCTTCCTCAACTGGCCCAACCTCTCATCATTCTAGCAGATTCTACCTTAGAATTCCTGCATACTGAATCTCCCTTGAGCCATGGGTTGTGTATGGTTTAACCTGTTACTGTGCATACATGCCCAAATCTTCCATGATCTAGTTGGCTACCTCACAGCCGGCCAAGATCATGGCTTTGATACCACTGTAATGTTCCCAAAAGGAGATAACAATGATAAACAAAACAAAATACACATACAACATAGAAATACTTAGACAACAATTAAACACCCATAACATTGCACTAGAACTGTGCCAAACTTGTTGAAAAGTAACTAGGTTCGGTCTTCATAATGTCATGTGTAATTGTGATTTTATGTAATTGATGAAAAGAAGAAAAATAAAATTATTTTTGTAATTCTTGTCTCGTGGGTTTCATGAGCAAGGAATTTTATTTAGTATGACTCCCATTGTGATTCCTTAGGATTGGTCATGGAATCAATTTGAGTCTATGTCATGTATGAAGGACCCTTCTTGGGCATATTACACTTATGTATGAGACAATAGGAATGTCAAGTAGCCCTCCAAGACAAGCACAATTCATCCCTCTTCAAGTCAGCTTCAAATGGAATTAATTATCTCCTCCAAACAATCATGTCAGCTCACCCTCTTCAAGTTGGCTTATTATAATGGCAACCACTATAAATAGGGCCATCCAAATTTCATTTAGACACAGATTTTCGGTCACCAAGTCTGAAGCAGAAAGTGCGAAGTACAGCAGAAGAAAGAGCCGAGATAGAGTAGCCGAGAAAGTGCGAGGTCTGAAGTTTAGGTGCAGAAGAAAGAGCCGAGAAAGGGTAACCAAGAAAGTGCGAACTCTGAAGCTTAAGTGCAGTAGAAAGAACCGAGAAAGAGTAGTCGATAAAGTGCGAAGTAGGAAGCTTAGTTGCAGCAGAAGAAAGGCCGCGACAAAGAAGGTAAAGTCTAGAAGGAAGGTCGAAGGTTTGGAGCTAAAGAAGATTGAAGTGAAAGAGTAGCCGAGAAAAGGAAAGGAGCAGAAGGTTGATTGTCGTTGTCAAAGGATACCATCAAGTGAACTTGTGTCTTGGTATTGGAGTGGAAAATAGGTCAAGGGTCTTGGTCTTGGTATTCGTCAATTGGAATCTCTATAAGAAGAATTTGTGTGGGTTTTCCTCTCAAAGAGTGAGAGGTTTTAGCTCTGGGTGACAACCTATATTTTGTGTCTCTTGTCTCTTTAAGGTTTATGCATTGGTAGCTATTTGATGAAAAAGAACGCTAATAACCTAAGTAAAAAAAGATCTTAATCTAAAGAAGTAAAAAGCCCTCGCAAGCAGTTACTAATAGAAGAGAAATGACTTAATTGCTATGCCCTAGATTTCTCAACATGGTATCAGAGCTAAGGTGACCAAGTCAAGGAAGGGCATCTTATCAAGAGACACTCAAGGATCAAATCTCGAGGAAGGCATCAAAGCAAAGATCATCTTGAAGTCAAGATCTACAAAGGAAGCATCATAACCATAGACCAAAGAAGAAGTCTACAAAGAAGTATTAGGATCATCTCAAGAAAGGAAGGCCAAAGTCCTACATTTGCTCAAAGAGATCTACGAATCAAGGTAAACTTAAAGTTTATTCATCCAAGAAAAGCACTTCAAGATCAAGATCATATCATCATCAACCAAAGAAGCATTCCTGGGATCCACTCTCAATCACTTTGAAGTTGAAGTGTTTTGAAGACTATTCATTCAAAGGAAGCTAGATCAAAAGGCATTATCATCAAGACTCTAAGGTGATCTCTCTCTCAAGATTCCTACCTTTGAAGACATCATCAAGAAGTCATCATTGATCTTCATCAACAAGACTTCACCTTCAAAGGATCCTAAGGGATCTCCCTCTCTGTGAGATCAAGGATCATTATTGAAGAGAAGCTATCTTCATTAAGGAGTAGTTTTTCTATTCTCTATATCATCATCACCATCAAGGAAGCAACAAGGAGAAGGAGCATCCTATCAAGTAAGTATATTTATGTCCACATATGAATCTGTCAAAATGTCTTTTTGCAAGGAAAACAACAAATTGGTTGGGGCTTCAAACTATCTTGCATGGAAGAAAAGGACATATCTAAATCTCATTGAAAATGAGGTTATGGAACATGTCAAAGGGTCTATCACTAAACCAGGAGAAGAAGATGCTCAAGAACTTGCAAAGTATATGAAAGGGGAAATCAGGGCTCAAAGGATTCTCATTGAATCCATCAAGGATCCCCTCATCCCATATGTATCTAAACTCGAAACTTCAAAAGACATCTATAACAAACTGGTAGAGTTGTATTCCATAAGCACTGGTAGAGAAGTCATCTCATTAAGGTAAGAACTCTACAAGTTGAAGATATCTAGGGAAGATGGAATAGCCTCATACTTTATGAGGATATCTGAGATCCGGGATCAACTACAAGATCTGGGAGAAGTCATGTCTGATAGAGAAATGACTACAGTTGTATTAAATGCACTACCGAAGGAGTGGGGTAGCTTCACCTCAAGTATTTATTGGAAGAAAGAAGCTACTCCACTCCAGGATCTATGGTCACTATGCAAGATTGAAGAATCTAGACTAAAGGCCAAATCAAATGTGGGAGCAGGGGAGCAAAATCAAGCTTATGCTGCAATGACAAGAAGAAAGGGACAATTTGGAAAGTTTGGTCCTCAGAAAAAGAAAAAGAACATGGCTAAAATCCAATGCTATGGGTGTCAAGAATATGGACACTACAAAAGAGATTGTCCTAAGATCAAGAAGGACAATAACAAAAGAAGAAGAGAAGAAGCTCATATCACCGAAGAATTGAAGGAAGCTGAAAATAAGAAGTCCAAGATAGAGGAAGTAAGAGATCTCTACTATCACTGAGATATTCTTCCTCACCAAAGTTCTTTTCAAATTCCTAAGTCTTATGTTGTAAGATATGGCTATCATAATTCACTGAATGGGATGCGTCATAGAAGCATTGAAAGAAAGAGATCGGGACAACATCATAGAGAAGCATGAAATACGGTTAGAATCTTTGGAAGTCAAGGATATAGCTCTTGGGAATCTCATTGGAAACATAAGTGGCAAGGTCATCTAGTACAAGGTTCATCTTACATCTGACAAAAGGAAACATTTGTTGATGGGGATACTTTAGATCCTCAAGATTCTCTAATGGAATCTTCATTGAAGGGTTCACCGATCATGAGGAGAAGCAAGTGTTTCATCAAGAACTCCAATCTTGTGGAATTCATGGGATGATGATGTGATGACATAAAAGTGAAGCAGATCAAGGGATTGAAGCTCATTCAATCAAGGAACCTCCTGCAGGAAGTATGGATGACACAAAGGAAAAATGTGGTATGTATGCTTATATTCAATATTGAAGAGTCATGTCATATGGTTGCAAGTAACATCGATCAATGCTTTATCTTGAGAGCATGATCAAAAGAAAAAGGATCTCCTCCTCTGAAAGGATGCAAGAAGGCATGAGTCACACATTCACTAGATGAAATCAACATAATATGTCCTCATATGAAGTATGAGGTGGTTGACTACAATTGAGGAACTCTAATTGGAAGCTCCTGGGAATGTAATGTCTGAAGAAAGGAAGAAAGAGATCATGGAATATGCAACCATGGTAAAGGCGATCAACATCCGAAAGACCAAGAAGATTTGACTAGGATATGTCCATGGAAGATATCAAGACTTTGATGGAGTCTGAAAAGGAAAGAGACCCTTGACAATATATATCTTTGGGAGATGTGTCAATATGTATGCAGGATGCTGATGCAAACTAGAAGATGTCATGATGAAAGACCATCACAAAGGTAATGTTGATTTTAATGTTCATTCCTTTATTTTTGAACAAATATCTAGATGGGTTTATGCAGGGCTGCCGAGGGAAGATCTATGGATATCTTCCACCATTGATGCACATGTAGTAGGATGAAAGATCCTCAAGTAAACATGGTATGAATAAAGCAACATGGCATGAGGAAGGCCAGATAGGGACTGATGGATCACTTTCTGATGATGACATGGCTGACTCATGGATGGTCGGTGCCCTATGTAGAAGTCCCAAACATGAAGACTCCTAGATAATGAAAAGAAGTTCATGACATTGTGAGAAGGAGTTGTTCAAGCAGTTGGTTGTCCCATTATCTCCACCCGAGGCGCTGCTGTAGGTCCTTAATTAAGAGGGAGCCTGAAAACAAGTTTCTTACTTAGAAGAAACTTGGAAATCCCTAAGCCAAGAGGGAGCTTAAGTACATTTCTTTTATAGAAATGAGTACATTCCTTTATGGGAATAGATATGTCCTCCCTAATTAAGAGGGAAAGATAGACACATCATTCTTGTCTTCACTTGGGAAGACAGAATGGAGGATTGGCTAAGCATATGGCATCTGATGCTCTTCGAGGATGTATTAGGGTATCCAAGATAAGAGTAGTCGTTGAGGATCGATATTCTTTGAGGACTTGGAATCCAAGATAAGAATAGTCGTGGTGGAACACACCCTGAGAACTCGGATGGGGTATGTTCTGAGAGAGACAACGATGAGGGTGTCTATACGTCATTGGTCTCGCCAGCCTTGTGCTCGGATCTCATGGAGAGATAGAGCTGTTAGTCAAGGCCTTGCTATGTGACAATGCTGGTTGATATGATGCTATATGGATGGGTTACCAATCCGACTCTTCTTATGAGAAATTCTTCAGATTGAGAATGACCAAGTATCATTATGAATACCTCCCTAGTTAAGAGGGAGTGTTGAAAAGTAGCTAGGTTTGGTCTTCATAATAACATGTGTAATTGTGATTTTATGTAATTGATGAAAAGAAAAAAAATAAAATTATTATTGTAATTCTTGTCTTATGGGTTTCACGAGCAAGGAATTTTATTTTAGTATGAATCCCATTGTGAGTCCTTAGGATTGGTCATAAAATCAATTTGAGTCTGTCATGTATGAAGGACCCTTCTTGGGTATATGAAACTTATGTATGAGACAATAGAAATGTCAAATAGCCCTCCAAGACTAGCACAAGTCATCCCTCTTCAAGTCAGCTTATTATAGTGGCAAACCACTATAAATAGGGCCATCCAAATTTCATTTAGACACAAATTTTCGGTCACCAAGTCTGAAGCAGAAAATGCAAAGTACATCAGAAGAAAGCGTTGAGATAGAGTAGCAGAGAAAGTGCGAGGTCTAGAGTTTAGGTGCAGAAGAAAGAGTCGAGAAAGGGTAGCCAAGAAAGTGTGAAGTCTGAAGCTTAGTTGTAGCAGAAGAGAGGCCTAGATAAAGAAGGTAAAGTCTAGAAGGAAAGCCGAAGGTTTGAAGCTAAAGAAGATCAAAGTGGAAGAGGAGAAGAGAAAGGGAAAGGAGCAAAAGGTTGATTGTCGTGGTCAAAGGATCTCATTAAGAGAGCTTGTGTCTTGGTCTTGGAGTGGCAAATAGGTCAAGGGTCTTGGTCTTCATTAATTGGAATCTCTATAAGAAGAATTTGTGCGGGTTTTCCTCTCAAAGAGTGATAGGTTTTAGCCTGGGCTGACAACCTATATTTTGTGTCTCTTGTCTCTTTATGGTTTATGCATTGGTAGCTGGTTGGTAAAGAAGAATGCTAATAACCTAAGTAAAAGAAGATCTTAATCTAAAAAAGTTAAAAGCACTCACAAGCAGTTACTAATAGAAGAGAAATCACTTAATTGCTATGCCCTAGATTTGTTAACAAAACTTAGCCATTTTATTATCAAAAGAGTACAAATATATAGAATGTGTGCACCTGGGCTTGCCAAAGCAAGCTAGGAAATTCTAGGTGAGAAAAACGCTGCCCTTGATGCAAAGAAATGATTTCTCCTCAAGCTCTGCATTGACCCTGGAAATTCTGCAATTGCTGGCTGGAAGAAACCCCTATTTGAGCCTCCAAAAGTGCTCAGAAAATTCCACCAAATTAATTGTGGACTCTCCACAACAAACCGAGAAAAACCCAGAAAGGGTTTTGGCAAATTATACCGACCACTTGGGACCCAAAAGTTACGCTTACTCTTCCTTTGACTGTCAAATAATTCTATTGTTTGGGACACCAAAACTCCTCCAAATATTCTGCAAAATTAGGAGCAGACTCCTTGACCCTTGACCAACAAAAACTAGAAATGTTTTGGGCTAATTCCGACCTCTTGGAATTACCCAAAATCGGCGCTACGCCCTCCTTGGCAGAAATTGCGTTCCCCACAAACTACAATTGCTGAATATGTCACTTATCCCTCCTCAATCAACTGTAGAATGGCCTTGTAATTTCCCTCGGGAAGAACTGAGAGAGATCTCTTCTCAAACCCGACACAAAAGAGAAGAATCCAGCCCATGAATTCTGCCCAGTGACACTTCTGCGAGGCCCAAAATGATGAATTTGGCTCTCCCTAGAACAACAACTTCCAACCCTGAAATTCTCCACAATTGCTGGTCAACACTTAGTGAAATTTCTCCTAAATCCTTCGGCCAAAATACCCCTTGAAACTCCCCAAGCTCAGTGGTACGATTTTGCTCTTATGTCCTCCTGGAAGTTCGAATTTGTTGAAGAATGACCTGAGCTGTCCCACGAACTCCAGTGAAATTCCTTCCCACTAATCTCAAAAATTCTTTCTTAGGGTGGCACTCAAAGTCCATTGAAAGAGAGGCTGGAATTTCCGCTTGGGAATTGCTTGTGCTAAACAACATTGGTTTACTTGGCTAAACAGCTCAAGGAAACTTGTGTTCAAATTAGATTGTCAAAAGATACCAAATGGAGGCCTCCTTGCCTTATTTATAGAAGTTGGCCCTCTTTCTCTCTGTGGACCCCATTTTCCACTAACTTGCACCCGCTTTCTTTCTCTCTCTTCCTCCACAAGTGTGAATTATCTCCAAGGGTCGAATTGCCTCATTTTTGTGGTCCCCACATTCCACCAAGGCTGAAATTTCTCCTATTCTCTTAAGTCCTTTATGCCTCCCATATCAAAATTGCCTCCAATGCCTGAATTTCAAAATTGGGCTATGCTTAGCACCGCCCACAAAATCTCCGCTGACCTCAAATGGAAAAATCGAAATTGGGGACATTACACTCTTCCACCTGGAAACAATAAATTCTGGCAGCTCACTTTGGCCATGCTGAAAAGCTTATGAGTTTGAGTAGAATAATGATGGTGGGACCCATCATCACTTATCTGGACCTGATGTCGACAAATGAGGGCTGGCTCTAAAGGACAAAGATGCTCCTCCACCTGATATGGACATTATCCCACTGCTTCTTAAGTTGTGTTTATGGATGGACTATGTGGGAAAGCTGGCTCTAGACTTTGTTAAACTTTTTATATACTCTAGATTTTTTATTAAATCTATGAGAAATATCTTTATATTCCATATGAGGACTTTAAATGTTTCGGTCCTCGAGTGACTACTCAGACAACAACGCTTGAAGCCATTACAAGAAATACTCATTATGAGGTCAACATGTCACATGCAGGATTTGAGCCTGAGCGGGGAGAATAACAACATTTCTGCCAACCACCCTAGCTAAACTCAACTGACTTTTTATATACTCAGTTATTATGCCTTATAAGGAATATATATTATCTATATATATATATATATATATATAATATATATTTATATATATATATATATATATTTTTCTTTTAAGCTACCTAGGCTTTTAGGTTCCAGAGGCTACTAGCTCATGGAGGCTTCTTAATGCAGCCCTCTATTTTTTAGTGGGGAACATATAAAACATTATGTATATACATATTTGATCCTTTTAATAGTTCATGGAAGCATTTTATTCAAAAAGAAAAAGTATATATGCATTATGTTATATTCAACTGATAATGTACTCATTATGTTCAATTACATGTATTTCTTTAGGTAACGTTATCTTCTTCCTTCAATATATTTATGATAGCATATCAATGTAAATGGATGGATTTCCAATTAGTAAAGCAGCTCGAGACTTTTTGAGAAGATCTTCAACGTGAGGTTATATGAATTACTGTGTTGGGCTTCTACATTGTCAATTCTTACTCCATCTGCTTTTGTACATTGCCAAAGGCCCTAACCAACTCTCTCTGCTGGTTATATCTATCTATCTATCTATATATACGTCTGCCATTTATTGTTAATCTATTTCTGAGCTTTTCATGGGTATTCAGCTGAAAAATGCAGGCAGCTTGTGGGAGAAGAAACTTCTTCAAAGAGTGGAAAGTTTTCATGGATTAATTGCTTTGACATGGGCTCTGGAACAGTAGCTTGTGCAGCAAAAGAGGGGGTGAAACTTTATGTTTATAATCTAAGAGCAGCACATGTAGAAAGCACAAGGCAGAAGGCTATTGAAAATGCCTTGAATGAAGCCCTATCTGGGGGCCTAAGTGTCAGTGCTGCTACAAAGCAAGCACAGAAGGAAGGAGCTAAAGCAGCAAAGTTAGCTTCCAGGCAAGCAAGGCGGACTATTGGACCCATCATGTCGTCAGGATGGGACTTCTTCGAAGCTTTGTACTATGGTGGTAGCATTATTGAGGGGTGCATGAGAGGTGCTGGAACTTTATTTGGTGCTTATATAGGAGGTTTTCAGGGTGAGCAAAGGCTTGGCCGTTTTGGTTATCTTTCTGGGAGTCAATTGGGAAGCTGGTTCGGGGGAAGGGTGGGACTCATGTTTTATGATATTATAAATGGAGCACAGTACTTGATGAATGTTGCTTCAGGCAGTCAAGAAGACTATGAGAGTTCTGAAACATCATATATAACATCGGAAGATATGTACAACAGTGAAAATTGAGTTCAGAGACTTCTTGTAGATTGTAAAGGAAGCATTGACTCGAGCATGCTATTTTTTTCAAGTAATTATCATGGACTCGTTTTACATAGACAAATGCACTATATGGTTGTCTAGACTCTAGAATTAGCTTTGATTTGTTGATTCTACAAACATGTAAACCAATATATACATTGGATCTGTGAGAAATACAGAATTCTTGGTCATGACTTGGCCTATTACTTGTAGGTTTTTTCAGTACAGAATAGTATGATCTCTTGATTAATTAATAGGCCACTGTTATTAAATGTCCAGTTCTTTTGTTTTTTAAGCCATTGTATAATAGATTGGGAACTGATGATCTACCTTTGCCAAATGATAACTAATGAGGTTGATTTGTATATGTTCCAGCCTTTGTACAGTCATCTTTTTGAAAGTGTTAATTTTTATGTTTAAACATGCGAATTTTGTCAATGTTGAAGCACAATTATTATCAAATTTTTGCATCGAGGTCAGGGAAATGACTAGTAAGAAGACACTATGAATGATTGATGCTACCACAGTTGTGCATTATAAAAACCATGAAAAGGATTTTGTTCTTGCTGTTTGATCCAACGTGCCTGACAACTAGAAGGCTTTGTCTTTGCAAAATAGGGACTAGGAAGATGAAAGTAAATAAATTTCATTGGACAGGTTGGAGCAATCCAGAGTTCTCATTGCAGTAGGCAAGTAAAATAATATGAAAATGAACATAGTAGCTAAGAAGAATGCTTAATACAGAGACACCAATTCACAATGTTGGAGGGGTTCCCTTCATCTCCCTCCAGTCAAACTGCTTTTTGATGATTCATGACTGATGTAAATCAATCATAAACAATGAATTCAATGACAGAAATAACTCGATGCAACTGTTTGTTTATTTCCATCTACTTTGCTGACTCCACACCTGTTTACAAAAAATCTATGGCTTCTATTGTCTTCTCTCATAAATGTTGATTATCTGCCTCGAGTTTTCTTTACAGTCGCCAGGTACATTTGGATGTGTTGGATTTGGCAAATTCCTTGCTTCACCATCTTGTTGAAGATTGCATATTTTGTCTACAGTTGTTGATCATCTGGTGAAAAAGGTTGTACTGCTTTGTTGTCAATGATATGTTGAATGGTGTTGTCATTGATGTCAACCCTGGAGTTTGACTTACTAAACCTGTCATTGATGTCAAACTATAAATGAATGCTCTTAATTTTTGTCCGAATTACATCAAGTGGAAGCTCCATTGAAGGATGGCTGAAAACCCTAGCTCTAGGGTTTGAATGTCCTGGTCAATGGGCATACCCCGAACTTGTTCAAAGTTTTTGAAGAACAAATCATGGAATTTTTCATGGAGATCATTGCCATTGGATTCTCCTTGTCGAGACGATTCTGGTGGTATGTGGCATGCCTTGAGAGGCCTCCTAGTTTGTGAGATATTTGCATTTGAAGTTGAAGATGTTGAAGAATGTAACTAGTTTCGCTCTTCATAATTTGTACTTGAGTCAAATTGTATTATATTTTTCAAAAGAAAAGCCAAAAGAATTTTTATTATTATTGAATTGACTTGTTAAAGCATGTGTTTCATGCTTGGGTCAATTGTTATAGGTCAAGCCTCCATTGTAGGCTTTAGGATTTTTCATTTGGGTCAAAGTCATTTTGTTGATTGGTCAAAGAATCCTCCATCAAGTCTCCTTACTGTCGGCCTCAAATAAATCATCATCAAGTTGGCTACATTCAAATGAACTCAAGTCGGCGTCACCATATATGGAGACATAACTCTTCAACGAAGTCATGCCGGCCTATTTACTATTGGAAACAACTATATAAACAAGCCTAAGGTCTTCGCATCAATACAACTACAAAAGTTCGTGTTAATAACTTAATTACAGAGAGTTTTGTGTCACTGCAGTAAGGAAGTTCATACCAAACTCAGAAAAGAAATTTCAGTGCTATCACATTCTTAACCTCACTCTAATTACAATGTCAGTACTATCACATTTTCATTGCCATTACAGTTCAGTGCTACCATAGAAAGAAGGTCTCGATGCTATCACAATAGATAAGTCTCATTGTTGAGATCTTAGTGCTATTACAATGATGAGGTCTTGGTGGTATTATAGTGATGAGATCTCGGTGCCATTATAGTGATGAGATCTCAGTGCCATTACAATGATAAGGTCTCAGTGGTATTACAATGACAAGATCTTGGTGCCATTACAATGATAAGGTCTTGGTGGTATTACAGTGATGATGTCTCAGTGCAAACATAGTGACAAGTATTCGATGCTAACACAGTGAAAATAATTCGGTGCTGACACAATGACATGGATCTAGGTATGCAAACATAGTGAAAGGAAGAACACATAAGGATGACTTGATGGAGGGAGTCTCTAGTCTAGGTTGTGGGGGTCTTGGTCACTTCATCTTGTTTTGAATCTAATGAAGGAAGAATTTTGATTGGGTTTTCCCTTAGAGTGGGGTTTTGCCTTGGCTGCGTGTCTACATCTTGTGTCCTCTTCTATTTGTTGCTTGGCATTAGTCTTGATGATAAAAAAAGATAATTCGAAAGATCAAATAATAATAATGAAAACATCACAAGATAATGTCATAATAAGAGAAATGACTGCACTGCCATTGCTTGGATTTCTCAACAGAAGACCCCAGTTTGGGGGCAAAAGCCCCACAGGGTGTTGATGTGGCAATCTTCCATTGGCTAGCACATTAATTTGCATCAAGGGTGTTGGGCTTTCCCTAAATTTAAGGATGGGCCTTAAAGATCATTTTACATTTCTTTCAAGAGCTCTTGGTTTCTAAGAAAACTATAACCTAATCCAAAAAGGGTCGTGAGCTTGCTTTAAAAAAAAGAAATCAAAATTAAATACATTTACCTTCCTAAAGATCCTCCAATGGCTATCCTATGGAAGCCCTTGCCTATCCACGAGAAAACTATAAAAATAGACCTTGACCTCTTATCCAAAGTATTCACACAATGATCATCTTTTGAAAATTCTTTGTTCTGAAATAGAAAATAAGCCCTTGCGGAAAGATAGACAAAATCAGACGAGGTTTTAGGTTTCTTTTGTGTTTCACCTTGATTTGGGATATATTGGGCATCCGTTACTTGTATTAGGGCAACGAGACTTTTGCGAATTATTTGTCAAACATCGAGTCATGTTGCTTATTTTCTAAAGCTTGAACTTGTGGTCATTTATTCAATAGAAAAGTCGGACCTATGATTATACCTTCGACCCTAGTGTTAGAACAAAGGTTTTTTTATTGCATTTTTGATGGATGAAGGTTGACTTGATGGATGAAGGTTGTCTCGTGTCTAAGATGTAATGATCTTGGTCGTCTCATCTTAAATCTATTGAAGGAAGAATTTGTGACTGGGTTTTCCCCTCGGTGGTGTTTTTCCCTGGCAACATGCCTATATCTTGTGTTCTCTTCTATTTGTTGCTTGGCATTAATCTTGATGATAAGAAAAAATAATTAAGATATCTAATACTAATAATGAAAAACATAAAAATTAATGTCATTAAGAGGAAAATCATTTAACTGGCATCTCTATGGATTTTCCAACATGGTGTTAGAGATATGGTCAAGGTCAAAGGCAGTTTGAAGAACACTTTTACATCTTTGAAGCTCTCTCAAAGAAGAAGTTTTGGTACCTACATAGTGAGTTAGTTTAGATCTTTCCAGAGATTGGGTTCTTAGTATTTTGGTAAATATACAATCTAAACATTTCAGTGAAGCTGCATTATTTTGGTGATGACACAATTTAATGAAGACACCACTTCGCTATATGTCACAGAGATTATTTCAGTGATCATAGAACTAACACTACAGTGAAGACTCTCGATGATATATCACTGTAAGTAGAATTTCAATGTCATTACAGAGAGAAACTCACAATATAATGACCTCAGTAATCTCATCTCGGTGACCTCATTTCAGTTCAATTTTAGTGATATAAGTTCAGAAGAAGAGATATGTATTTCGGGGTCACTATAGGAGTTCAGACAAGGAACAAGGTGCAATCGCAGAAGCTCAGATTATCAAGTTCAGATGCCACAAAGTATACTCTCGATGCAATCACAGAGATTCAGATAGGGTACATGCATACTCTGGGTGCTTTAAGATATTGATATCATAGTTTGGGTGCCATTCTAGTTCAGAACCATAACAATCACTGTAGTTTGGTAGTATCACAGTAACAACAGTTCGGTGCTCTTGATAAGGTCTCAATGGTGTTACGATGATAAGGTCCCAAATGCAAGATCAAGGGAACAACTTAGGTAAATCAAGTAAGTATTGTCAAAATTGCACATGCAAGTCTAATAAGGTGTCAAACAGAGGTATGTAATCACAAGGTAAGTATGTACATAAACTTTTAGATTTTCAATCATTCTTGGTTATAACTAGTCTAGGATAAATAATGTATTCTCTAGATAAAATATTAGTACCTTAGTCCTCTTCCTCTAGGATTTACATGTAATCTAGGATGTCAAATAAAAGGTCCTACTGATGTTTGAAAGAATGAACAACTTATCATAAGATTCCCTCCTCCATGATTATAGATCTAACTTAAGAAATTAAATTACGACCCTGGTATCACGTGTTGCATTTGTAAGTATGTAATACAGGTATAAGAGATGATGGCTTAATACAAAGAGAACACTTCAAGAAATCCTTATCAGATATATTAATGAACATCTCTAGGTATGTCTCAAACTATACTCCTTACAAGATTCTCTTGATCATCTTATTTTTGAAGTTTACTAACATCGTTATGCCTAGCTGTTCTGAATAATAATGATTCTTGTTTTGGGTGATTCATCACTTGATAAATCTACCCTCCTTACATCCTTAATTGTTCTTATAGAACCTTATAAAGGTTCTATGGAAAACCCTAACCTAAGGGTATGTTGAAAATGAATGAAACCCTAATCTACTTAGGGTTATTGATGGAGTCTAAAGAAATTACTATTATGTTTGATATATTGATGATGTCATGTTTGGGGGTTTTAGTATGATCATGAAAACCCTAACTTGTTAGGTTTGAAATTGTGTTGACTGAAATCCAAAACCTTTGAAGTTTTGGTATTGTAGGGTTTCCTTTGCTATGAAACCCTAGATTCTTAGGGTTTGGTTGGGTCTACAAGAAAAACCCTTGTTGTGTATTTAGAGTCCTAGGAATGAAACCCTAGGTGTGCGTTCATTTGGTTGAAACCCTAACTTGTTCTAAGTCGATATATGTCTAACATATTAATATTGCTTGACATATGATGTGCGTATGATATGCTGATGAATTCCTAGACATATGTGTTGACCTAAGTGTTAATGGTCATGAGTCCTAGGGTTTGGAAACAAGCCCTAGTCAAAGTTTCATGGTCTAGGATGATCGAGGGTTTAACATCTAAACCTTAGTAGTAAAATTCTCTAGTATGTATAACCATTTGTAATTTATATAGTGATTGTTGAGAATTTGAAGTTGGAAATCTAGGGTTTACATCAAACCCTAGTATACGCTAGTCGTGATGTTGATTAAGGTATGATTGGTTTTGATTGTTGAAGCTCATGTATGAAATTCCAGTCTAAATATGAATCCTGAAAGTTGTTAGATTCATTGATTTGATTTGTTTCTAGGGTTTGCTATACGAGAATACTTGACATGCCATTGAAAGAATATTGAAACCCTAGATACAATGAGTTTGATATCTTGATGAGCTGTGGATGTGATTTAGGGTTTGTAACAAAACCTGGGCAAGAAGTTGAAGTATTGAAGTATAGTCTGTTAATTATGTTTGTAAATGCTTCCGTTATTATAAGATTTGGATATGTATAACTTCATGCTTCTATAGAGTTGGTTATACTTGCTATCTAAGTGGTGCAGGTACACAATCTTCAAGATGGTGAAGATGTTCATTGATATGATAAGCATGATGTGAACAGTGACAACTCTGATGAGATAATTGGAAACCATGAAAGATTCTTTGATGGCGAAAAAAATAAGTTGATCTCCCTGAGTTAAGAGAGAGACTGGATAAAGGAAATCTCCCTGTTTGAGGGGGAGAGCATAATTTTGATTGGAGAATGAAGGATATGTTGTTGCATGTGAAGTAGGAAAGGAAAGTGTATGATTAAGGAATATTTTGTCAAAGATTCAATGGATAGTCCCACTATGTTGAGAAACAACATCAATTGTCTGAAAGACCCCGAAGGTTGGTGTTTGTTTATGAATATGTGAAAGTATATTATTGATTAGGGTTGTGTTTGTACAGGTAGATCTCTTGAAGGTTTTTGATAGCATGTTGGTTACCGATCAGTTTGATCGGGAGAGATTTGTGGTCCTTAATCTTCCGGATCAAGGAGTGTTGAGGCTTTGTGAGTTAAGCATTGCTTGGGAGGACATCTGTGCGAATTTGTGTTGATGTCTAGGTCCTGAAGCTGGAAGGGTGGCGTTGGCCATTGAGCTCTGACATGCACCTGGATCCTTGAGTTGATGGTTAGCAAGTAAGCTTGATGGTACCTAGAGAGGCTGAAAGCTTGAGTCCATCTTAGCCCCACCCAGATAGATTTCCTTGGTCAGGAATCTACTCCATGGCATTGCGGTGCCTAAATTGTTGAGAAACCAATAGATAGACTTCCCTGGATAGGAATCTAGTCCATGGCATTATGGTGCTTAAATTGTTGAGAGACCAATGGATAAATTGCCCTAGTCAGGAATCTAGTCCATGGCATTGTGGTGCCTAAACTTCTTCATAGATGATGTGGTTTGAGATCTTCCATATACCTCGCTGATTATATGTAAATATGAATACCTCCGTAGTTAAGTGGGAGTGTTGGAAAATGTAACTAGGTTCGGTCCTCATAATTGTACTTGAAGTCAAAATGTAATATATTTGTCAAAAGAAAAGCAAAATGAATTTTTATTATTATTGAAATTGACTTATTAGAGCATGGGTTTCATGCCTGGGTCAAATATATAGGTCAAGCCTTCTTGCTGTTGAAAGAACCCTCATAAAGTTGAAAGATCACATATCGGCCTAGTTCAATGACACTGCTCTTCAAAGTCACATGTCATCTCATTTTTAATACGCAAACAACTATAAATAGGAGGGTGCACTACTCCATCGCTCACATTTTTCTCTAAAGAAAAGTTCGGCGATCACATGTGAAAATCTCGTAGATAATCACAGAATATATGTTTCGGTGCTACTATAAAGGTCAGATTATTTTAGTGTTATTACAGTGAAAGGAACTTCGGTGCTATCACAATTTTGGGATTATCACAGTGAATATATTTTGGTGCCATCTCAGAAAGGAATTTTTCGGTGATCATAAGGAGGTTCAGTGCATCTGCAGTAAGAAGGTAGTACAAGTATGTAGATCACATTGAGGAGATTCAATATTTTCACAATGAAGAAAACTTGATGATGTCATCTCAAAGAAGTTCGATGCTTGTGTAAGGAAGAAGTCCAGTGGTGAATTTTTGATGCAAACACAGTGATAAGGATTTGGTGCAAGCATGGAAGTGAGGTTGACTTGATTGATGGAGGTAGTTTCGTGTCTAAGATGTAATGGTATTGGTTGTCTCATCTTGAATCTACTGAAGGAAGAATTTGTGACCGGGTTTTCCCCTCGATGGGGTTTTTGCCCTGGAAGTGTGCCTATATCTTGTATTCTCTTATATTTGTTGTTTGGCATTAATCTTGATTATAAGAAAAAATAATTAAGAGATATAATATTAATAATGAAAAACATCACAAGTTAATGTCATTAAGAGGAAAATCGTTTAACTACCATCTCTTTGGATTTTCCAACACTAAGTAAGGATTTTGTTGAGTCTTGATTTAATTGCTAAGGTCATTGACGAGACAAGTTTTTGGTTGAGTTATTTATGCAGGATTGATTGATACAAAGTAAGTTGAAAAGTTTGAACAAAGATGAAATTGGTGAGTGCATATTATGCAAAAGTTTGTAATTGAGCAGAACTAGGATTTGATAGGGGCACCTTGAGTAGGGACATTGGAATATGTGGATAACTTATGTTGATATAATGTTTGATGACATGCTGATGTACTAATTGGGCCAAGGCAATATTGTGTAAGACAGTTGACATTGGCAACTAGAATTGATGATGTTAGTACAACCTTGAGTAAGTAAGAATTATACAACAAATAAGGTTTGATCTGCAGTGGACATGGATAACAGAGTTGTGCAATGCTTTGATTTGGCATTGTATTTGAGAAGAGACATGATTGTGTTTGTGGTACAATTGTGCAGTGGTTAGATAGAGTAGAGTTGAGCAGTGAGGTTGTCAAGAGCTGACAATGATCTACATACTAACTAGAGCATCAAAATCTTTTATTACAATTTCTTTATATTGATTTTGAGCGCAGGGGGATCCAGTCTGAAAATTGTAGAATGTGGTTCGTTGACTCATCAGGGTGGTAGGGTGGTGCATGATAGGTGATTGGAGTCACCTTCAGGTTGTAGCCTGAGAACACTTCAAAGTAGCGGGGTGATGCTATGGCAGGTTGGAGCCTGCAACAAGGCATTGGAGCGTCCTTTTAGTGGGAGGTGATAAAGTGTTAAAATTGGAAACTAGGGCCAAACTCCATGTGGGTCAGCTTATTTATGGCAGCTAATATTTTTATTGGATCCCCCTCATCGAGAGGTGTAGGATTGATCTAAGGATCATCTGATTCCTATAAGTATTTATGGAGATATGAATTTATTTTGATTATGGAATTATTATCAAGTTGACCAGCGACTTGAGTAGGCTCAGAAGCCCAATGGTCATGTCCATTCATCATCTACTTTTTAGTATAAAAAGAAGAGGATTTGAGGTCATTTAGTGACACATTCTTCATGTGATCTCCTCACCATGTCTTGGGTTTTAGGAGAAGGAGAAACACTAATGAAGGATGCCCTAATCCAACGCAGTAATGGAGACACTTAGCCGCAGGTTAAGGAAGACAGTTACACGCTGTAAAAGAAGACAAATATCCACAACCAATGGTGGAGACTTTATACGCTGTATACGCTAGTAGGAGAGGCCTAATACAATGGATGCACAGGTCTTGGATAAATATATATATTACAGCGTGGAAATGATATATTACAATATGGCAATGATATATTACAGCGTGGCAATATATATACATGCAGGTGACAACATATACGCTGATCATGGAAGACACCTAGCCGCAGTAAAATCAATCTAATATGCTGTCATTTGAGACAACATACGCAACAATATAATATATATAATATATATATATATATATTATATGTAATATATATATATATGCACAGCTCATGAAGCAATATATGTATGAACAACTGGGAGATCTTATGAAATTAATAGATGGAGACCTTACGCAGAAGATATATATGCACAACATACGCAGCAAATGGAGGAGATCTTATACGCTGTACAATGCAGTCAATGAATGGTAACACACAAACTAGCCTGATCTGCATTTCTTGAATGAATTAAGGCAGCAACAAGGTCACCTTGGTTATCAGTCCCGAATGTCTCTGAGGTATAGTCGTAGCCTAACCTAGGAGGTGTGATGAGGACGCTGTAAACAAAAGTAATGAGGATTACGTTGGGTGTCATCTCACTAAGTTTCAGTGTTTCTCATACCTGTAAAAGGAGACATACAGTCTCAACAATCATTACTATATTCATATCTAGTATCAAGATAACAAGGATCTAAAGTAGTATGATCATAATGATGTATGAGACCATGGAGCATGGGAAACATCATGATGAATGAGATCATGAGCATGGGCAACATGATGTATGAGATCATGGGCAACATGATAGATGAGATCATGGGAAACATGATGCATGGGAAGCATGATGTATGAGATCATGGACAACATGATGTATGGGCAACATAGTGATCATGAGCAGCATGATGATGCATGATGCAGCATGACGGTGCTACACGGTAAGGTGCAACAAATGGACGAGATGCAACACTATGATAGGTGAAGAAGTCACCTTAGAAAACTGGTTGAAGCAATATGTCTTCAATTGATCTCTGTAGATATCAAAAGTCAAAGTGTTGACTTCTATTGTAAATGTACTATCTCTCTCACTTTCTCTGCTAAACTTTGAAGAACATAAAAAGAAGAATTGATCAAGGGTTTCCCCACATTGTGGGGTTTTTCCCTGGCTAGCGCCACATATTGTGTCCTTTTGTCTTGGCATGTCTTCTGCGATTTATATCTATGTTCTATCTACAGTTTACTTTAATGCTGATGTGATTGCTAATATGGAAAAAATATGAAAATTGAAATAAATTGCCCTAGCATAGAACATACCTAAAATTAACATGGTATCAGAGCTGAGGTGAAGACAATGGCCAAGAAAGAGTGAAGGAGCAATCACCAAAAGACAGTGGGGATAGGACAAAAGGGTCAATGGGATCATCATCTCTCTTCAAATTCACCGAGGGTGAAGTGGAAGCAGAGAATATAATCAAGGCAGCACATTGGAAGTTTCTGATGGCCTACTTAAAGATTAATTCATTGGGAAGTTCGGATCTTAGGGTCTTAGGGTGGAAGAAAAGGCGGATGCCTTGGTTGCAATAAGTTCAACCATTATGCGAAGGAGTGCCTGAATGGCAGAGATGCAGGTCATCAAGGACAGGACCGACTCTTCAGAAAAAGCAAGGAACCCCAGGTATGAAGAATCAAATGTTGTTTTGATAAGATAAAGAAGCATTATCTTATATTGGCCCTCTCCTTCAGATCCTTTGGGAATCCGGCTTATTGATTGTAGTGCTTCAAGGCACTTCATCGGATAGATGGGTACACTCTCTAATTTGGTAGAGATGGAAACAATCGTGGGATTATACTTGGAGCTTGTTATGCTCCTATACTAATAGGTGTCATATTTCATGATTGACTGGTTAAAATCCCTAATATGTTCATCCTTTTCCTGTTGCAAAGGTTTTCCATATTTTGAAAAGATAAAAAAATTAAATTAGAAAATGAAAAGAGGGTATGCCCTAAAAGAAAAATCAAAAGGCAAAAAGAATGAAGTGGTCAAAAAATGAAAGAAATGAACCCCAAACCAAATAGATCAGGAAAGTGTGCAAGTCCAAATGCCACTACCACTTCACTTCTTGTAAATAAAGTTTCATGTGCAGTTTGTTGAACTTTATGCTGCAACTGATGAATAGCCAAACAACTTAATCTTGGCTATTTCATGTTTCAATTCCTTGTTATAGTGATAGAGAATAAAATCTGTCCAAAATGTTCAATCTTGGCAGATAAATAGTTAGGTAGAGAAGCAAAGGGCTCAATAGTTAAAGCTGAGCCTTTGGATGTTATAAGGGTAGATTTGGATAAGATTGCTATGAAAATAAAAGAAGATTAAAAGGGTCTACTAGTCCAAGTGCACCCATAGAAAAAGAAGAAAAAAATGTTAGGTACAGTAGGCTGCGTAGGCAGTTTTGGTGTTGCAGAAGCATGCTTATGGTTAATTTTGTTTCTCAAAGATGTTCATCTTATGAATATCATAAGTACCATGGCAACTGTTTGGTTACAAATCAAGTGAGGCATGTCTAACTTCCCTTCACACTCTCCCAAAATCACTTACTAACCTCCCCCCAAGGATATTGAGATCTGCTCAATACTCCTAAATCACTCCATTTCATGAAAAAGCCTGAGTAAAACCGCATTCTTACTTTTGGCAAAAAAGCCACATTTCTTGTGTAAAACCCTTTTCATTCCCTTGGCCTAAGTTTCTTAACATTTCACTTAGCGCTCATTTTCAGTACATCTCGCATATTAACTCTTAACATTATTATATAAATCCCCATACTTATTTCCCCTTTCCCACATATTGTTAATATACTAAAAACCCCTAAATACCTAATATCCCCACCCTGGTTTATTATAACCATAAGACTGTGAAATTGCTGCGCAAAGATGGATTAGTAGGTTTATTCGAAACCTGTTAAGAACCATAACCCTATCTACGCAACCATGAGATTAATTAACTTTTGGTTAATTAATAACCAAGCTCGCAACCTCGCAAACCAATGAAAAATGACCCCGATACATTTTAAGTTTTAAATATATTGTATGGGTCCCGCGCCGTAACCCTCCGTCACCTCCAACGAGCACCAACCGTCCAATCGGCGCTCTCCCATTGGACGGCTCCAGATCATATTGTGCCCCATCCCGCTGCTGTACTTTAACTCCCGGAGAGATGGGCAGTATTGCGCCCATACCGTGGACGCGTGGCGCATTCCCGCCATGCTCGCTGCTCCTCCGCCCAAAAACATTTCAGCTCATAAGTGGTGCGGGCCAATACCACTTACCGCCCTCCCACTGACCCCACCCGCTGACGCCATCACCACGTCACCGCCACATCAGTATCCGTACCCCCGAGTCACGACAAAACGTCACATCCAGATGACGTCATCCAACCAAAAAGCTCCAAAAAAGCCCCACAAAGCCAATTTTTTGTTAAAAAGTCGTGAAAATGTCATTTTTCGCTCATTTTCATTCCTTTTTGCTGTGAAATTGTTGCATGCACACTACATCCAAAGCAACTGCTCGAGCATACAGTCCGCCACCCGACCAAGTAAAGTCCAACATCCTGTTCTCCGGCTCGTCCTGCAACCTGCAAAGTGCACAGTTCACCTTTAAAGTCAGGTATTTACCTCAATTCTATTCCCGAACCCTGTGAATTTCAGTTTTCCTCTGTAAATTTTGCCCAAGGAGCCAAATTCAAGTTAAATTCAGCCTGTTGCCTTCATATAAAGATATCCAGAACTGCTCTTTCGCCCGTTTTTTCCACAGAAACTCGACCTCCAGTTAAAAACACAGTAAACAAACATGGAAGCCCCTGTGGCCCTCAATATTGCTCCCCTCAATGCGCCCCATAAAGACCTGGAGTGGTTACCCTTGGCTGACAGAGATTTTCAAATCAAAGACTTGACTGGTGACAAAAATCACCTCCAGGCATTTTGTGAAATTAGGAACAGTCACCAAAGTAACTCTGATCTCTATGGAATATGGGAATTCGACCTGCCCATATACTACCTCCCCTCAATCAATGTTTTCCTAGATATTATCCACCTATGCTGCGCAAATTATGAACCTGCCCAAAGAGCAGTTATGAATCCATCTGGAACTGTCCTCTTTTATATAACTCCTGAGTCCATCAATGAGATGCTACACTTCAAACCCACTCAGCCTCTGTCTCCTCTTCCTATGGGATTCTTGCTTGAGCAGGGCTCTAAACTGCCCACTTCAGAGATAACCCGTATTGCTCAAACGTTTATGAGACCAGATTGCGAGTCCAAAGGCCCACCTTCCTATGTGCATGTCTGGTTCAATGAAGCTGGAAAATTCATTATTGATATGATATCCTACGTCTTGGGATTTAAGACAAGTGAATATGTTGATGAGACCACCTTAGTTTTGTTGTCCATGTTTACTCCAGGACAACCCCCTGCTATCAAATATGACTATGCTACTTTAATTGCCAACGAGATCCATGACCAATTCATGACTCTAGACAGAGAAGGAGTCTTCAAGTATACATCTTATTTATATCATCTGTTTCTGTATTATCAACTAGACAGTTTTCAGTTTCCCATTAGAAAATTGGATTCTAAAGGAGAGCGGAGGTCTGTGATCTTTTGGACCTCAATCTTCCACACTGTCCGTCACTCCCCTTATACTTACTGTGAATTCATTGACTGGTTTATACATCTGGTCTCTTCTCTACTGATGAGAACTCCTCCTCCTAGACTCTCTGGTGATATGCAGAAGATTTTACAGCTTTCCAAAAACTACAGAATAGGTGACTGGTACCTCTACCAGAATCACACCGAAATCAGAATATATGGCTGTGAGCTGTGCCCTTATAAGCTGCCCAAATATGTGCCTATGAGACCGTTTGCACTGGAGTACTTCAGACAACTTATCAGTGCAGATTTGACCCATTTTTGCAGTGCAAAGAAAAAGGCCCAGCGAAGAATAAGAAACTAGTTAGGCCCTTTTATCATTAATAAGAGGGAAGCATGGGAAGATGCTGATAGGATATTGGGGGAAGAACTTGAATTGAAGCAAAGTTTCTGGTGGGTACCATATGACCCAAATGGCTTTATAAGTGACAGAAAAGTAAAAAACAGGCTACCAGCCTATAAACATTCTAGGATCCCTGAAATAGAGCAATTTGCTAATCAGGATGAGTGGGTAGAGGGTACATTAATAGAAGAACTTACTCAACAAGAAGTGATGGAACAAGTTATGAAAGATCTTGAAAAGACCCTTGACCTGGACTCTTTTGGACATGTATCTTTCAAGCTGCCTCAACAAACCAGAGTGGGTACATCCTCTGTTGGAACTTCACAGCAACCTATACAGGAAACCAATGCACCAGGTACAGGGTCTTCGAAGGGTAAGGAAGTAGCATGCACAGAGCAACAAACAATGACTGTTCAGCAGGGGCAAATTCCTTCGGTCGAGACCAAAGCACCAGAGATACCAGTGTTACAAACTCCTCTAAATGAGGAAAAGGGCAAGAAAAGGGACAGGGAAGAAGGCACACCTATGAGTGGACCAGCAGAGCAACCAGGGGCAAAAAGGCAAAGAATAAACCCCCTATCAGAAGATAAATTTATTGAGGAAACCACAGGCAGTCTAAGAGGGGAAAAGATGGTTAGAAAGGAGACATCCTCGGTAATAGAAACATCTACCAGCTCTCACAGACAGGACCTAGAAAGGCAACATAGTGTGGAAGTTTCATCCACTAGGCCGCGAAGCAAGCAAGGTTCTGATATCAAAAGAACATTCACGGAGATAAAGGCCCAGAATGACCCACTGAGGCTGCAACTTTATAATCAGTTTCTCAAGATGGCCCCCACCAATCAGCAAAGGTTAATGTCTGGATATGCCATTAAAGAAGGTAAAATGATCATGAGCTATTTCAAGCCCAAAGTGCAACAACCACAGTCAGTAGCTGAGTACATCAGGACAAATCTGGAGGTCCTTGCCAAAGACATTCATCCAATGGACCAAATTGAGTTGCATAAACAAACTGGAGAGGTGGTCACTCCACATTGGCAGTTAAGGCAATGTTGGCTCATAAATTTCAAAAACTCATTGAACAACACCTCTGCTCAACTAGATTTGGAGAAGACATCTTCTTTAGCCAAGGACAACAGGATAAAATCCTTGGAAGATATTATCATTGAGCTGGGACATGATCCCAAGGATGCCAAAGGCATAAAAACATTGATGAAGAAGAAGGAAGAGGACATTGCTGCCCTCAGGAAACAACTGAAGCTGCCTACTACTATGCATCCACAAACTACAAAAGTTGTACAACCAAAGTCAGAGAAGGACATGATGGACCTGCTCATGAGGCTGAATGAGAGATTGAGTGAGACAGAGCAGGCATTGGAGAAAGCACTACAAAAGAAGCAGGGAGAGTCGACCTCCCAGCCACCTAAAGTAGCTCCAACAGTCACCACTGCCCCTCCTACAGTTACAACAACAGAAATCACCACAGGTACCTCAACAACAACACCAGGCAGCGGTACAACTATGACTACAGAGCAATTAATAAAAGCCATGGAGGAGTTAAAACTCCAAGTATCAGAATTAAAAGAATCCAAAGAGAAATTGGAAAAATTAGAAATTAGCTATGACAAATCTAAGATGACTGTGGCAGAAAAATCAAGAGAGGTTAAAGCATTAGAAAACAAGGTGAGAGCATTGGAAAATGACCTCTCTTTGGATAAGCCTCTAGCAGAAATCAGAGAAATTTTGTGGGCCAACATCACTCAATCTCTTAGTGATGTCTGGAGGTCTATTCAAACCATTTATGAACAAATTGATTTGATAAGAGTGGCTCAAGTGGAAATTCAGAAAACAAGAGCCTTATTGGGACAGATGCCTGAGCAAGCTAACAGGCTAATACATTTTTTGAATACCAAGACCAGTGAAGAACTGGAAGCACTAGATATTAGAGACAGAACAGGTACCATTCTGGACATTAAAAGAGTTCTAACCATGAGAACTCTAATGCAAAACTTGGACAGAAGATGCCAGGACATGCAGGTAGAGGTTGATTCTTTCACAGAAAAATTTATAGTCCTGCATCAAAAGGTTTGTCAAGTCCTTTGGGAAGTAATGATCGTCTGATGAAGCACAAGGACTATGTACATAAATTAAATACATGTTGCTAATCAAGCTAATGCATCTTCAAGCACTTCAGGAGAGAAGGCACTTCCATCTGGCCAGTCCCTTTATGACAGCCTGGAAAATCTATTCTACATAGAGCATGAGGTAAAACATCTGTTCACCATGCCACCTAATTTCTTCAGGTACATAGAAACCGACGAAACTCTGAGGAAGCTGCAGAGACATAAATTACCAGGACCAGAATGGTGGCAAAGCATGTTGGAGATCCTGTAAATTATCTTTGGTCAATGCAAAATCTTGGACCATTTATTATAATGCAGAAAAAAGGAATGAATGACATTCACGTGGTTCAAAGCGCATCACATCAGAGTTAAAGAAAATCCAGCCTAGGCATAATAACCAGCACGGAGGATCAGTAGAAGACAACTGGGAACCGACTTGCAGCACCTACCTCCAGTGCATCTCATAAAGACGGATCAACCAGTGCATCATGAATTTATTGCATCTATTTATTGTCTCCCTATTTTCGAGACTGCCTGTCTCTATCTATGTAAAAGAAGCATTAAATTGTCAGCAAATATTATTTCTATCAGATATTTTGTATGATATCTTGACATTTTTGTATAAATACCCCCCAGACGAAGTATTTGGGGTTGGTTGGTTGTTGGTGACTGTTCATAGTTTTGACTGTAATACTGAACAATTTTGGTTTTAAAAAAGTTGTTGGAACCATTTTGTCGAGCTCATTGGATGAGGAGTTGATGCCAAGGACCATATTACAGAATTCTTGAATCGTTTTTATGGATCAATAAGTCCCTTCTAACTTGTGTCTTACAGTTTCTGTGTTTACTATATCATATATGTTTCATGATCTAAATAATAGAGAAAAAGAATAACTCAGAATTTGCTTGTTTGCACTCTGTGTTCAGTCTCTGTTATTATTAATGTTTTCTTCATAATTAACACAAACAGTGAATTCTTAATTGCTCCTGTTTCCCCTGATTCTTTCATCTTGACTATTAGCTAAGGAATTCTTAATTTCTCCCTAGCAGTAATCATCCATTTTCCCTTTGTCAACATGATGAAGGATTCTTGATTTCCCTTCACCCATTGACTCCATTCCATCCGATTCCAGCTTACAAATTGTTCCATATTCGAGTACCTTGCTCTGTGATAAATCCTCTGGTAAGAAACTTAACCTAGGAAGCCATCCCTCTTTGACTCCATCATGCCCAATGGACTGAAATGTTTCAGTTTTACCTCACTGTACTATTGAGTCCCCCTCCTTCCAACCAAACTCAAAACAAAACCCTTGTACTTCATAACTAGCCTAATAGACCTCAAAAAAAAGCTAAATTATAAAGAGAGAGCCCTCTCTAGATGCAGATTGGCTAGAACCTGTATCTAAAAGATTGGTCCATGGTTTCCTCGGCCGTATTCCCTTTCCTACAACTTTGGGGAACAACTTGAGTGCTAATAGAGTCGATGCCACCTATCTTGGAAAGGATGTTGGGAATGTTATCCCTCAACTGAATAGGGGTAACTCAATTCATTTACATAATCTCTTTTATGTACTTGATGACAAGAAGAACCTGATGTCCATTTTAGCAATGGAAGTCAAAGGTTATAGGGTGGCACTCATCGATGGAAAGGGATCCCTGAATTGAAAAAGAGCATGAAGGTACATGTTTGAAATGTACCGAAGGAAAATCTTATGAGGGGGACCATTCCCCTCATGCAGCTAGTCCACAGGTTTGGAACAAGCCGAGGAGTTTGAGATTCATGATCGGGAATCTCATGTATACAGGTGGAAGAAAGCCCCCTATGGCTTGAAGCAAAACACCTCGGGTGCAGTACGAGAGGATTGATAGCTGTCTGATAAAGTTGAGATTCACTAGGAGTGAAAACGATCCAAAACATTACTCGAAGGATGTGGATGATAGACCTCTCATACCGGCACCTATGTCTGATAGGTACAAACCCTCTCATTTGTAGGAGATAGATGGAGTCAGATTCCGAATGTGGAAAGATAAACTGCAAGCCTGTGACTACCTCGAGGATCTTAACTTTCAGAAGTTATATGGTAATGATGTCGGACCAGATTTGGGAAATGCCTCTGAGTTTCTTAAACTCATTTGCGTTGATGTTCTTGTTGAACCTCCATCCAGACATATGTTTTGCTGTTAGTATGGTGAGCTCATATTTGGTTAAGCTTCACTGGATTGGTGCCTAGAATCTTCTGAGATATCTTTAGGGCACAATCTCTCACGGATTGAGATACACTGCCCGAAATATTTCAAATGCTGAGTGGGCAGGCAGTGTGGAGGATCACTAGAGCACTTCCCAGTGTTGGTTCTCCTTGGGATCTGTTTTGATATCCTGGATGAGCAGGAAGCAGAAGCCGGTGGCTTTGAGCACCACCGAGGTAGATTATATTGCTGATAGCATGGCTACCTAAGAGGCAGTCTGGTTACGAAAGCTTTTCAATGAGCTGTTTGGATACCACTATGTAGTAGGATGATTAGTTCTCTTATGAGGTTTGGATGATGTGTTCTCCATGAAGATTATGTAGCAGGATGATTAGTTCTCCTGTGAGGTCTGGATGATGTGTTTTCCATGATGATTATGTAGCAGGATGATTAGCTCTCTTGTGAGGTCTGGATGATGTGTTCTCCATGACGATTATGTAGTAGGATGATTAGCTCTCCTGTGAGACCTGGATGATGTGTTCTCCAGGGCGATTGTGTAGCAGGATGATTAGTTCTCTTGTGAGGATAGGATTGATTAAGTTCTCCTGTCGAGGCATCCTACCCATGCAGTCTGGGACTCATGGGAAGTACCTCCCATCTGATCAATGAGCAGGGAAATGAGGATAGGGACCATAGTAGTACCGATGGATGCATCACTGTATCTACTGTACTCCCTATGCTAGGATGACCTTCATTGATCTGGGATCAATGATACTGGTCTAGGACTAGTTGTAGGAGTTGTACCTACTATGACGTTGACTTCGGGTTGGTTGAGACTGGTCTGGGACTAGTGGTACATACTTTGAGATTAACTTTGGGTCAGTGGAGGACTGGCCTGGGACCAATGAGAGTGGTACATACTATGACGTTGACTTTGGGTCGATTGAGACTGGTCTGAGACCAGTGGTATACACTCTGAGACTGATGATACTGGTTTGGGATGAGTGGTAGGAGTGGTACCCACTATAACGCTGACTTTGGGTCAGTTGAGACTAGTCTGGGATGAGTGGTACGCACTCTGACACTGACTTCGAGTCAATGGAGAATGGTATGAGACATTCTCGATCAATTCTTCTTCTTCATGGTTCAACAGAGCTAAGCAGAGCAGAGCCATCAAAGCTGAGCAGAGATGAGTAGAGCAGTGCAAGGCACTGATGGCAGAGACAATACAGTCAGACATATGGATCAATGGATGGACTTCTCCCTAGTTGAGAGGGAGTGTTAAAATTGGAAACTAGGGCCAAACTCCATGTGGGTCAACTTATTTATGGCAGTTGATATTTTTATTGGATCCCTCTCATCGAGAGGTGTAGGATTGATCTAAAGATCATTCGATTCCGATAAGTATTTATGGAGATATGAATTTATTTTGATTATGGAATTATTATCACGCTGACCAACAACTTGAGTAGGCTCAGAAGCCCAATAGTCATGTCCATTCATCATCTACTTTTTAGTATAAAAAGAAGAGTATTTGAGGTTATTTAGTGACACATTCTTCATGTGATATCCTCTCCACGTCTTGGGTTTTAGGAGAAGGAGAAACACTAATGAAGGATGCCCTAAGATGATGCCCTAATCCAACGCAGTAATGGAGACACTTATCCGCAGGTCAAGGAAGACATTTACATGATGTAAAAGAAGACTCATATCCATAGCAAATGGTGGAGACTTTATACGCTGCATATGCTGGTAGGAGAGGCCTAATACACTGGATGCATAGGTCTTAGATAAATATGTATATTACAGCGTGGAAATGATATATTACAGTATGGCAATGCTATATTACAATGTGGCAATATATATACACGTAGGTGACAATACATACGCTGATCATGGAAGACACCTCGCCGTAGTAACATCAAGCCTAATACGCTGGTCATTGAGACAACGTACGCAACAAATTATATATATATATATGCACAGTCATGATAGTATATATGTATGAAGAGTTGGAGACCTTATGCCATTAATAGATGGAGACCTTTATTAGAAATATAATACGCACATCATACACAACAATAGATATAATATTGACTGCATCAGGTCATGAGCTACATATTTACGCAGCAAATGGAGGAGACCTTATATGTTGTACAACGCAGTCAATGAATGGTAACACACAAACCGACATGATCTGCTGTTCTTGAATGAATTAAGGTAGCAGCAAGGTCACCTTGGTTATTAGTCCCGGATGTCTTTGAGGTACAATTGTAACCTAACCTAGGAGGTGTGATGAGGATGCTGTAAACAAAAGTAATGAGGATTACGTTGGGTGTCATCTCAATAAGTTTCAGTTTTTCTCATACTTGTAAAAGGAGACATACAGTCTCAACAGTCATTACTATATTCAGATCTAGTATCAAGATAACAAGGATCTAAAGTAGTATGATCATAATGATGTATAAGATCATGGAGCATGGACAACATCATGATGAATGAGATCATGAGCATGGGAAACATAGTGATCATGGGCTGCATGATGTATGAGATCATGAGCAACATGATGAATGGGCAACATGATAGATGAGATCATGGGCAACATGATGCATGGGCAGCATGATGTATGAGATCATGGACAACATGATGTATGGGAAACATAGTGATCATGGGAAACATGATGGTGCTACACGGTAAGGTGCAACAAATGGACGAGATGCAACACTATGATAGGTGAAGAAGTCACCTTAGAAAATCAGTTGAAGCAATATGTCTTCAACTGATCTCTGTAGATATCAAAAGTCAAAGTGTTGACTTCTATTGTAAATGTACTAGCTCTCTCACTTTCTCTGCTGAACTTTGAAGAACATAAAAGAAGAATTGATCAAGGGTTTCCCCACATTGTGGGGTTTGTCCTTGACTAGTGCCACATCTTGTGTCCTCTTGTCTTGGCTTGTCTTTTGTGATTTATATCTATGTTCTATCTGCAATTTACTTTAATGCTGATGTGATTGCTAATCTGGATAAACTATGAAAATTGAAATAAATTGCTCTAGCATAGAACATACCTAAAATTAACATAAAGCACAAGGTGTTGGAGCACCCGTCTAGTACCATCTAGTAAACAAGGTGTTGGAGCATCCGTTAGGTTGAAGCCTGACAACTAGGGCATTGGAGCGTCCTTCCAATTGAAACTAACAAATAGGACGTAGGAGCATCCTAAAGGTTGGAGCCTGTGAAGTTGGAACTGAAAACTTGATGTAATTATTTTTGAAGACAAATATTAAGAGCATTTGGTAGTTTTTGACCTGGAGGGGGTTTTCCACCTAAATATGTTTGTCTACCATCTTGATTATTGTGCATTATTGAATGCTAGTGTTTACTAGTGATGAATGTTTATGATATCTGATGCTAATAACATTTAATGCTCTGTGAAGTTAAAAATAATAATGTTGATAAGAAATATTGATTCACCCTCCTCTGAATATTTCCAACATGGTATACCAAATAATGGTTCAAACAATTCGATTTTGTACACTAAAAGTGCATATAATTCCAAGTATAATAGAATCAACTGCTGAAGGCATCTTTGCCTATGATTTTAATCCTAGTTGCTGATTTTGTATTTGACTTCAATTTTTTTTTCCTTAAATATATCTTAATGAAGGAGTAGCTATACTTATTTACATTGAATTTGTGATCTCTCTATCTGTTGTATCTTTCTATACATTTCACATGAGATTTTCAATTGGGTGTTGAACTTGTTTTTGACTTGTGCCTAGGATAAAGCTTTTAAAAAACAAAAAAGTAGTAGGCAGTGAAATAACAAATTTGCAGGGACTCGAGAATGTAACCCAAAAACCTAATCATACATACAGTAGAGGTAAAAGTAGTAGGTAGCGAAATAATAAATTTGCGGAGACTCAAAAATGTAACCCAAGAACCTAATCATACATACAATAGAGCTAAAAATGACATTACAATAATTGTCACATAGATATCAGAAAGCATTACATTCATTGAAGAACTTTTGAATATTTGAATGATCAAATGCTCAACAATTAGAATCACCAACCTATTATATACGAGAAATATGAGAAACATGAAGTAGCTTTAGAGTATGCTAATTTTTTTTTTGAGATTATAAACATGGAAATCCATGATGTTAATCGATACACATATAGGGAACATGTTTATTGATTGTTATGTTGTATTTTTACAATATAAAATTAAGATAATTTTCTTACTAAATTGTCTTAAAATGAGGAATGTTAACATTTTTGTCAAATGTTTGTTCTGGTCTCCTACTTCATAATAAAAAATTGTTTATGTAGTTGTGTTTTATTTGTTTATTTAAGACACTATTTATAGTAACATTGTTGTATTCTATATTTTTTTTATGCCATTAAAATGATTCAAAACTTGCACTTGTTCTCATCTCTGGCTTTGAACCTAGGTATTCACATTAATACAAGCTTGATACCTTGTTGCTTGCAACTAAATTGTAAACTTGCACATCCATAAGCACCTTGTTCTAAATTGCCTACATTCGAATACATTTTCTTATATGGCGACAAGCATTTCTAAATTCTTTGAATCTCTACTTAAAAGGAAATCTCTCTTCCAAGATACTAACGTCCTTGTTGGGTATACAAGTTTAATATAAAATATTTGATAATGTCATGTTCTGAAGTATAATAGCTAAGATGATTAGAAAAGTACACATGCATAGGAAGGTTGAGTGTATAAGTGGATAAGACTAAACCATAAGAATATAGGCCGCAAGCTAGGGACAAAACCTCTCCACTTCAGAGGAAAACCTGTAAATATCTTCTCTTCTGTTGGAATTTCTAAGTCTAATTGTTAGAAACCCTTCATGCACTTTACTGATTTATTCCTACCTAATTGTTCTGTTAATTAAAAAGTTATTTACCATTTAAATATTGGAAATAAATACAAGTGCATGCTCAACACATTACAGATCATCAACTGAAGGAAACAGAAACAAGCACACAAGTGACACCGTTGTTTTTGGACTACTGTCCCCAAAAAAACCCAATGTGGGAAAACCGATGCAACTATCTAAGGGTTTGATTTATTAAACAGTTCCAGAATACAATATGGGTGCCAAATTGGGCTCACCTAACAGAGAAAAATCTCGGCAGTAGCACCTCTCTACTCGAAAGCAGATATTTTGGCTGAAACCCCAGATAAACGCTCTGGCAGCTCCACAGCTCCAATCTGCCCCACGAAACCCCAACATCAGCCTCTAGGGAATGCATCAACCTCTCTTTGGCCCAAAGTTAGCCTAACGTCACTTTGGCTTGGCCCGCGTCAGCCTCTGGAGGCACTGCGTCAATCCTCTGGCCCTCTGCGTCACCCACGCTAGCCCTCTGAGGCACTGCATAGCTCTTGGCTGGCTCTGCGTGAACCCTTGGTTGCTTTTGCGTCCCTCTCTCCGGCTACTGCATTGATCCTCCTGGTGCTATCTCTGCCTCTTTGCTTCTGTATTCACTACCCCTCAGCTACAACTCTGATCACACTCTCTACTTCCTTAGCAAACCCAGCCCCAGAAAGTTGAAATCTTGATCAACTCGGTGTGTTCTCCAAGTGACCCTCAAGCCTCCTCTTATACTTTTCTCGTTGACAAATCAACAACCAAGATTAAGTCCCTAATCAATGGCTGAGATTAGATCTTGCTTGATCCATGACTTTTGAACCATTCTAACACAATTTTACATTAATTCACATTAATTCACATTAATATTTTATTTTCCCTAAGTTTAGACTTAGGGACTCCATTAAAAGTATTAATTATTTTAATATCTACCAAACTGTTTAGAATTTGCCCAAACCCTTTCCAGGTATTGGATATCTCATGTGCCTTAGCTCTCCACCAATTTTCGTGGCTAGAGCATATCTGATGCTACCCCAAATCAATGCTCCCTCTTACTGAGGAGTGTGCTCTAGCAATATTCCTCACTGAGTATTACCTTGATCATCCGACATCGGTCCCTGTGTTGATGCTAGGCTTGCTGCCCATCAACTGCACTTCTGCATCCTGTATTGCTACCCATGGCCCTACCACTGCCACTGTTGCATCCGTACTGCAACTCCCTCTCATCCTGTTGCATCGTGCTGCCCATAACACTGTCACTGCTAACTGCTGAACTGCAATCTAGTTACTAAGAAGTAAGTAACTGATCTCCCAACTCTGACATCTCTGTCAGGCTAGAGACACTCCTGATGTTGAAGATCCCTCTATCACTGAGAAGTGCTCCCTCTCTGAACTCTATGCTGTTGCAACAACTCCCTGCATCTCGCATTGTTGCACACCTCTCTGTGCCATCCTGCACTAGTGCAACATTCCCGTGCTTCTTGCATTGCTGCTTCACGCTGTCCTGGGAATATTGCAATGTAGCTCCCTCTGTTACTCCATCAACATCCATCTCTACTGACATCCGCCAATATTACTACTCCTCTTTGGGGCTCCCATAGCAAGGTCTAATCCAAGAGGCTGGGTTCCTTGAGGATCCTGTCCCTCATCGCTTGTAGTCCATCTGACTACAGCTCGATGTCTCCCCACTTTTGCTCAAGTGGTGTGCATGCATTCATGGCACAATCATCGTTTGTCTCCACTTCCTTCTCTGCCCTTGCTGGCGCAACCTTGGTCTTGAAGGCCTCTCCTTTTCTCTCCTTCCTTGGACACTGGGTGGCATAATGACCCAACTCCCCATAGTGGAAGCATTTGACCTTGGAGAGGTCCTTCTTCTTCTGTTTCTCCTACTTTCCCTGAGATTCTAGTGCAACATCCACCTCCTCCTTGATTCTGATCCCCTTGCCGTTTCTTCCCGCCTTGTTCAGCCTTCTAATCTCTTCTTGGTGAAGAGCCTCCCACATTTCCTCCCAATCTGGAAGGTTTCCCTACCCAATATGCTCTGGACAAACACCTCCCAGTCTTCTGAGACTGTGTTCAGGCCTGTTCTCACCATCAATTCTTGATTCAATGTGGCTCCTATAGAAGTCAACTAATCCTGGATCTCCTTCAATTGACCAAGGAAGGGGTCGATCTATTCTCCCTTCTGCATCTGGTATGACCGCCACTGATTTTCTAGTAACATCCTTCTCTGTACATAAGTATGCTGGTACAATTTCTTTAGGGCCTCCCACAACTCATTTGCTGTGTCCCTTTCAGCAATATGTGGTACTACATGGTCCTTGACCTCGTCAAAAATGATGCTCTTGTCCCTCGCCATTGCCTCCTCATACTTGTTGTTATTAGCTGGGTCAACTGGGATTGTTATTGTCCTCAAGGTGAAGTGCTTGACACGATTCCTGTTTAGAACAGATAAGATTCTGGCCTTCCAAACTACAAAGTTTGAGGCTCTGTCTAGTCTGTCTTGGTCTCTTATCCCGTTCACTACCATCTTGCTGCTCCTCTACTTCCCTCCTGGAATTTCTTGGTGTGACTCCCTCTGAGCCTCAATTTCCCTCCTGGAAACCCTTCTACTAATGTCGAGATGGCCTCACTCCGATCATTAGTGCAACTGCACCACTGATCCAGATTTCTCGGCTAGAAATCCTCGGTAGCAACTCCCTCCTCCTTGGCCTTTCCATGTTAGGTATTGTTTTGACTAAAAAAAATACCCCACCAACTCCACTCTACAACTTACCCACAACCTCCTAAACCCCAACAAACTGAAGGTTAGATCTCCTAGTCTCTGCGCAATCAGGCATTGGCTGAAATGATCCCCTAGCCAACTGCGTCAACCCTCCCAGTCTTTGCGTGGCTCTACGTGAGCCTTTTCTGCCCTCCGCAATCTCTGCGCTGGCCTCTTCTTGGCTCAATCTTGATGACGCAGGCACTGTGTCACCCCTTCCTTGCTGCTACTCTGCTAGGAACAACTTCTGTCACTCGGGACAACTGTTTTCTACTGCTGTTGCTCTGCTCGACTGATGTCCTTAGTTCCCTTGTGATCTGTAACCACGCTCCAATACCATATTGGAATTTCTAAGTCTAACTATTAGAAACCCTTCATGCACTTTACTAATTTATTCCTACCTACTTGTTCCATTAATTAACAAGTTATTTACCATGTAAATACTGGAAATAAATAAAAGTGCATGCTTAACACATTACAGATCATCAACTGAAGGAAACATAAATAAGCACACAAGTGACTGTTGTTTTTGGACTAATGTCCCTGGAAAAACCCAATGCGGGAAAACCAGTGCAACTATCTGAGGGTTTGATTTATTAAGCAGTTTCAGAATACAATCTGGGTGCCAAATCCAACTCACCCAACAGAGTGAAATCTCGACAGTAGCACCTCTCTACTTGGAAGCAAATATTCTGGTTGAAACCCCAAATAAACACTTCGACAACTCTACAACTCCAATCTACCCCATGAAACCCCAAAGTCAGCCTCTCTCTGGGCCAGCGTTAGCCCAACGTCACTCTGGCTTGGCCTGCGTTAGCCTCTAGAGGCACCACATCAGTCCTTTGGCCCTCTGCATCACCCATGATGGCCCTCTGAGGCACTGTACAACTTCTAGCTGGCTTTGTGTGAACCCTTGGCTAGCTCTACGTGAACGCTTGGCTGCTTATGCATCCCTCTCTCCGGCTACTGCGCTGATCCTCCCAGTGCTATCCTCGCCTCTCTGCTTTTGTGTTCACTTCCCCTCAGCGGCAATTTTGATCACTCTCTCGACTTCCTTAGCAAACCCAACCCCAAAAAGTCAAAATCTTGATCAACTCGGTGTGTTCTCCAAGTGACCCTTAAGCCTCCTCTTATACTTTTTTCGTTGACAAATCAACGGCCGAGGTTAATTCCTAATCAACGACTAAGATTAGATCTGGATTGATCCATGACTTTTGGACCATTCTAACACAATTTTATATTAATTCACATTAATATTTTATTTTCCCTAAGTTTAGACTTAGGGACTCCATAAAAAATATTAATTATTCTAATATCTCCCAAACTGTTTAGAATCTGCCCAAACCCTTTCTAGGTATTGGAGACCCTAGCCTCTCCACCAATTTTCGTGGCTAGAGCACATCCGATACTACCCCAAATCAACATCCTCCTTATAGATTCTTTAATTGATGAATTCCAAGGCCTTTAGAACAAGACCAATACCCTCCAAGACCAAGTCCAACCTTTCTGGATGATGTGCTTTCCTTGTCCTAGTCAAACCCAGTCAAATGTCTTCTAGTAGCACAAATTCAACCTCCACCTACAAGATTTCAGCCTCCATTGCAGACTAGGAATTTTCGGCCCTCTTGCAGTTGCTACTACCACATGTGTGAGCTTCTTTTAGCCTCCCAGGAATTCCTTAGACCTTCGCTTGGCTTTCTCTGACTTCTGGAGCTTGAGGATGGCTTCTTGTGACCTTCACTTGACCTTCTTTCCTTCTCTTCTTCAAGATCCAACTTGTAGCGGGAAAAACCTAGATCTGTTGTACAAACCCTAGCCTTCCTTTGCATGTGTGAGAGAGAAATAGCCCAAAACCAAGTCTTCTTTGTCCTCTTCCTTTTTCGCTGCCTTCTTCCTCTTCTTCTTTCACTTGAATGTGTGAGAGATGAATGTGCTCCAAGGCGGTCAAGTTTCCTCCTTTATATAGGCTTCTCAAAGGTGGACGTGGCTCCTCAAATTAGGCCAAATTACCAGCTACTATGCCGACTTGATATTGGAAGGTATTTTGACATTTTTAAGGAAAACAATAATTTTCTTTACAAGTTACAATGTGCCTGAATGGGTATTCAACTTATGACAATGACTCTTTTGACTTATTGTCCTATGACAAACCCTAGAAGCACTCAATGGGTGTTTGACCTATAAAATAAAAGAATTTGAGCATGAAACCCATGCTTCAAAAATAATAATAATAATTTTCTTTTATTTTACAATTTACAAGAATCAAAAATACATTTCATATTTATGAATAGTGAACCTAGTTACACCTTTTTAAACACTCCCTCTTAACTAAGGATGTATTCATAAATGGTACATGGCCATTTTCAATCTGAAGAGATCTCATAAGAAGACTCAGATTGGTAACCCATCTGTTTAGCATCATAACAACCAACATTGTCATATAATAAGGCCTTGAATAACAACTCTATCTCTCCACAAGATCAAAGCACAATGTTGGCAAGACCAATGATTTATAGACACCACCATCATTGTCTCTCAAGGTACATACCCCACCCGAGTGTTCACAGAGTACGACCCTCCTTTGGACTATTCTTATCTTGGATAACTATTCCTCAAAGAATATCAGTCCACAACTACGCTTATCTTGGATGCCCTACCTCATCCTTAAAGAGTATCAGATGCCAGATGCTTACCCAATCCCCCATTTTGTCTTCCCAAGTGAAGACAAGAATGATATTCCTACCTCTCCCTCTCAACTAGGGAGGATACATTAACCAAACCAAGCTTGTTTCCCAAACACATAATCTTCTTATTAGGAAGTGATTTTGTCAATATGTCCGCTGCCTGCTCATCAATGGAGATATATTGTAGCTGCAACACACCATCTTGTACTAGATTCCAAATGTAGTGATAATTGTTTTTGATATGCTTCATCTTTCCATGAAACATTGGGTCTCTAGACAATCGAATACAATTGGTGTTATCACAATGTATCACTGTAAGGTCCATAGGTCCTTCAAATAGGCCAAATAACAACTTCCTCAACCAGACCGCTTCTTTGCTTACTTCACAAGTTGCAATATAATTTGCCTTAGCACTACAAAAATCAACTGTATCTTGCTTTCTGCTCATCCATGTGATCGTGGAGGATCCCAAACAAAACATCCTCTTGTAGTGTTCCTTCCATCTTACTCACTGCCTCCCTAGTAAGAATTTTTATATCCAATCAAGTGGACATCATTCAACCTATCGTATTTCAGGAAATAGTGGATGGTTCCTTGTAGATATCTCATAATCTGTTTTTCTCCTATCCAATGATCATGCTTCAACTCCACTTGGAATTGACTAAGAACATTTACTGCAAAGCATATGTCTGGTTGAGTATTCACCAAGTACACCAGGGAGCTAGTGAATTATCTATACTTGGAAGGATCCATAGAGATCAATTCAGAACTCCTTAGGCTTTTCAAATTTGTGATCATTGAGGTTGTCATTAGTTTGCAATCCATCATTTTAAGCTTATTCAATATCTTGATCACATACTTTCCTTGACTTAGATAGATCTCATCAGGTCCTTGCCAGACTTCTAGTCCCAAATAACAGTGCATCAACCCTAGATCCTTCATGTCAAATTTTGCTACTAGTTGCTTCTTACATTTTCAATTCAAACTTCCACACCTGTCTAGATAAGGTCATCCACATACAGAAGAATGATTACCGACTCTCCCTTCACCATCTTAATATAAAGGTTTGGATCAACATAACCCTTTGTGAAGCCTAATCTTTGAAGGTATGCATCCATCCTAGCATACCATGCCCTTAGTGCTTTCTTGAGGCCATATAATGCCTTCTTCAATCTGAAAACATATGCCTTTATATCTTTAACTTCAAATCCAAAGGGTTCTTATATATAGATTTCCTCATCAATTATGCCATTCAGGAATGAAGTATTGACATCCATTTGGTGGATGCTCCATCCCATTGATGCTACCAAAGAGACCAACGAACGTATAGTTGTATACATTGCTGTCGGAGCAAATGTCTCTTCATAGTCGATGCCTTCATGTTTAGAGAATCCCCTAGCCACAAACCTTGCCTTATATTTATCAATACTTTCATCTTCTGCATGTTTGATATTGTAGATCCATTTCGAAGTTACCACAAATTTGCCTTCAGGCCTAGATACAATCTCTCAAACTCCATTCTTCATTATATATTGATATTCTTCATTCATGGCATCTTTCCATTCTTGGTGATTGATAACTTCTTCAAAATTGGATGGATCTGCTTCTATTAGTTTTGTCATGTAAGCTGCATATCTAGAGTATTGTTTGGGCTTCTTTCTCTCCCTAAATGTGCCTTGAGGTGCTCCATGACCTTCTGCATCAAGTAGTGTAGAATTTAAACAGTTAGGTCTCTTTCTAGTTTTAGGGTAGCCACAAGTTGTATAGGTTCACTAGGACCTTCATCTTCATGATTTGATTCTTCTTCTTCCCTCATAAAGTCTTCTTCTTCAAATATTGGAAGTTCATGATCAGAGTCCATAGGGAGATCCTTTGATTTCTGAATGCAATACTTTTGTCAAATATCACATCTTAATTGACTTCTATTCAATTTCCTTCCTTTATGTAGATCCTATAGGCCTTATAGGGGTTACTATAGCCAACAAATTTTCCCTTCATGCATGATGGATCCAACTTCTTGATTTTTTCATTAGGTATATGAATATAGACAGAACAACAAAAAATTTGGAGATGATCTACGATAGGTTTCTTCCCAGTGAATACTTCTTCAGAAGTTTTGTTATCTAGTGACTTGTGGAGACTTCGATTTCATATGTATACAACTATCTTTGTAGCTTCACCCCACATAAATTTTGGTAAGTCTTCATCATGTAACATTGCTTTTACACTTTCTTCAATGGATTGGTTCTTTTGTTCTGAAACTCCATTTTGTTCAAGATTATATGGGACTATCAACTCCCTCTTAATCCAAGACTCCTTACAGAAAGCTATGATTTCCTTGGATGTATATTCTTCTCCATTATCAGATCTTAATATATTGATTCTTCTTTCTGCAAGGTTCTCTACTTCAACTTTGAATTCTTGAAATTTTGTAAATACTTCATCCTTGAATTTCATTAAGTAAACCCAAGTCTTCCTTGAATGATCATTTGTAAATGTGATGTAATATAGATGACCTCCAAGTGATCGAGGAGTCATAGGACCAAAAACATCAAAATGAATAAGATCCATGATTTCTTTTGACCGTGAAGCACTGCTTCCAAATGGTCTCTTGGTGTTCTTACCCGATGCACGTCCTTTGCATACTCCTTTGTGATCTTGTTTTAGTTCAAGGATTCCTTCTATTATTGAACTTCAAGTTGGAAGGATTTTGAAATGGATATGACCAAATCTTCTATGCCAAAGCTCACATGGGTTGATTTCAATGTGAATTAGGGCTTGAGCAAGAGGAGATATCAACCTTTAAAGTCTTCCTTCATGAATGTCAATCACAATAGCATTTTCTATGCTTGAATTTTTACTCCATACTACAACTTTTTCATCAACAAAAGCCACTCTATCACCTTTATCTTCTAGACTTGAAATGGAGAGTAAATTCTTATGCAAACTTGGAACAAATAATATGTTGTTGACATGAATATTGCCTCTATCCTCCAGTTCTATCGAGGTTGACCCAATTCATCTTACGGGGTAGATATTATCATCTCCAAGTTCTACAGAGTAAGAAGATTTTCATTTTGACAATGTCTTTAGTTGCTTGTGATGACTAGTCATGTTCCTTGATGCACCACTATCGATCACCCAAATTTTCTCATCTTGAAATGTGTCAGTGAGTGCTGAGAAGATTCCTTCATCCTTTGTCTTATTCACTTCCTTCTTTGGAGTAATTAGAAGATTCCATGCTTCCTTGTTACCTTTCTTGAGATGGCTTGCTACCTTGGAACACTTCTTGAGAAATTTGTTTAATTTAGTAGAGATCTTCATAATTTCCTTAGCCAACCTTAGCTTTGATACCATTTTTAGAAATTTAAAGTGCAATGATTAGAGTGATTTCTCTTTCTTTGATAACTGTTTGTGATGTCTTTTTACTTATCTTACTTATTAGCTTCACTTATTATTATTATGTTTGTGTGTCATCAAACAACTACCAAGAATAAGAAGAACAAGAACACAAAATATAGGATGAAGCCAGGGCCAAAACCTCTCCACTTGAGAGGAAAACCCACAAATATCTTCTCTTCCTTATATATTCTTTGATTGACGAATTCCAAGACATTTAGACCAAGACCAATACTTTCCATGACCAAGTCGAACCTTTCTAGATGATGTGCTTTCCTTAACCAAGTCAAAACTAGCCAAATCTCTTCTAGTAGCACAAATTCGACCTCCACTTGCAGAATTTTGGCCTCCTTTGTAGACCTGAAATTTTCAGACCTCTTGTAGTTGCTTCTACCACATGTGTGAGCTTATTTTAGCCTACTAGGACTTCCTTAGGCCTTCGTTTAGATTTCTCTGACTTCTGGAGCTTGAGGATGACTTCTTGTGACCTTCACTTGAACTTCTTGCCTTCTCTTCTTTAATATCGAACTTATAGAGGAAAAACCCTAGATCCACTACAAAAACCTTAGCATTTCTTTGCACGTGTGAGAGTGAAATATCCCAAAACCAAGTCTTCTTCGTCCCTTTCCTTCTTTGTTGCTTTCTTCCTCTTCTTCTTTCGCTTGATGGTGTGAGATGAATGTGCTACAAGGAGGTCGAGTTTCCTCCTTTATATAAGCTTCTCAAAGGTGGACGTGGCTACTCAAATTAGGCCGAATTGCTAGTTGCTAGGACAACTTGATCTTGGAGGGTATTATGAATTTTTTAAGGGGAAAAATAATTTTCTTTACAAGTTACAATGTGCCCGAAGGGGTCTTCAACTTATGGCAATGACTCTTTTGACTTCTTGACCTAGGACAAACCCCAGAATAATTCAATGGGTGCTTGACCTATAACACGAAAGACCTTGAGCATGAAACCCATGCTCCAAAAATAATAATAATAATTTTCTTTTATTTTACAATTTACAAGGACCAAAAGTACATTTCATATTTATGAATACTGAACCTAGTTACACATTTTTCAATACTTGATACTTCTTGAACAACACTTTTCGTATATTTGATGTTAGGTGTGAAGCCTAATTATCCTCCTGATTCAAAGGTCTTTGTATCATCCAGATGTATACCCCAGGAAGAATGTACACCCCAAGTCCCCACTGCGGGGGTTCGGGGGAAATGCCCACGAAGCTAAAAATAAATGTAAAATTTCCTTGTAAAATATTGTAATTTCGTAGTCAACCTGAGTCGTTCATTAGGCGAATGATCTGATGATAGAAGTTATGTTTAATTTAGGGATTTTTTCCCTAGAAGAAACCCGTCATTATATATGAGGGAATTGTATTGCGGCTATGGATATGTGTATTCTGAGTGAGAAAGAGAGAGGAGACTATGTGAGAGCGAGGAGGAAATTACAACGGATCTGCTATAGGTTGTATCTCTTCATTTTGCTGGATAATATAAAGGAAGGATTGGTTGTTTCTCCGTGGACGTAGCCCAAATTGAGTGAACCACATATATCTGTATCTCTCTTGTTTTATGTGTTTTCTATGTTTGTGTTTCAACGATATTTTTTGTGTACCATTGCTCTGTAATATATAACTTTCTAACATTTGATTGAACCTTAAATAAATTTTCATATACTTCATTAGTTTTCAAGTGGATTTTGCTTAAATTTTGTTTATTTTTTATGTATTGTATTAAATAATATATAGTTGGATTACCATCACACTTTAAAATTTGATACATTGTACAAATTAATTCAAGTTTCCATGCGAAAGGTATACAAGAATATGTAAAGCCCAATTGACTTCAGACACTTGAACGATACCAACAATTTTTTTTGGATGTTAAGTATATTATACTAGTCCATTTAAAAACTCTCCACTTAATATTCTCTTACACAATATGACACCTCACTTCTTAGGTGACATTCCAACATTAATATTGTTTTCCTTACATCCACTCATATGACACATGAGTTGCACCTTTAGCCTAATGCTCTAATGCAACCTTACCCACATGAATCAAGCCACATGTGGGTGGAGGAAACTCTCAAAATTTCAAAAGCAAATTTCATGTGGGGCGATGAAACTCTCAAAATTTCAAAAGCAAATTTCATGCTCCACATGTAGTGCATTCAAATTAACACTATTGAAGGGCTAAGATTTGTTTCTCCTATTGGAAGTTTATAATACTTTTTCAAGAAAAATCCTCAATATAATATACCACAACAAAAGATTCCTAAATTTGTTTCTCTCGTTGGAATTTATAATACTTTTCCAAAAAAAATCCTCAATAATAATATAACACAACAAAAAAATTTCCATCAAACCCTCAAAGATAAAAATTCAAATTTTCACCTTAGAAATATAACCACCCTTTACAAAAGTAAGAAGGTGCTCCTACAATATATGAAAAGGAGTTCCTTAACTAATGAAAAAAAAAAGAATTTATCTGATCATACAAGAAATCAATTATTGATTACTTTAAATTTGGGGAATAATTTCAAAAGAATTCAAATACAGCCCTTTTCAATATGTGAATATTTTTTGAAAAAACTAAGTTCTTCCATCTAAAAGCCATCCAATTTCATATTAGATTTCAAAAGGGGTATAAAGCACTCATGATGAAATACATCACACTAATCTCACCCACTTTAGAGTAGTAAATGGAAGCCCTTTGCAATGTGAAGTGTATTTTTTGGTTTTTCAAACCATCTATGTAATAACTTATGCAATTTTTTGACACACAGACAAAGAAATACAAGCGTGCACACACACATTTTTCTCTTTAGACCATAATATCTTGTTCCTCCCCCAAAATTAATCTACAATCCTTTGTATATTAGTGTTCCTTTACTAATTTGATGGTGATTCTCTCGTGAGTATTTAACTCTCACTCAACTTTCATTGATTATTTTCTATTGCCAAATTGGCCTTTCATTGATTATTTAAAATTGTCCAATGAAGTGCTTGCACCTAAGTGGAGCTAGATATTTATTCATGATTGCATTAGTTATTTATAGCTAGATCGATGTGAGTGAATAGTTATAATTGTTAGTGGAGCTAGATATTGATTCATGATGCATTAGTTCTTTATAGCTAGATCAATGTGAGAGTGAATAGTTATAATTGTTATGGAAAATTATTTGCAAATGTTAACTAGAATTAACTAATAATATTATTATTTTTTCCAAATGATATTAATATAAAAATGGAAAAATATCATATCCATTCTAGTGTAGAACATCAATCCAAGCTAAGACAAACCATACTCAACCAGAGATTCAAAATTAGACTCTTTGTGGTTTTACTAATTGAAACTAGAATAGGAAACAAAGAGTGAAAAATATGGTTTTAAGGCATTAATCAATTAGTTTAGCATCTCTTTTTTCATTTTTCTCCAAATGTATCGTCAAGCCCCATGGTTGTAAGATATTTACCAAAATGTAACATGTAATTGTCATGTCAAAAACTATTCTATAGTACTTTCCAAATTTGTTTGTGGATGTGTCCTTAGTAAACACAAAAGGTATGCCATTAACTTTGGCATTCATTGTGGCTTGTTAAATGAAATTAGATTAGAAAATTAAAAGAAAAAAATATGGATTTTAAGACATTAGTTAATTAATTTAGTCTATGTTTTTATATATTTCTCCAATTGTATCATCAAGTCACAGGGTTGTAAAATATTTACCAAAATGTAGCATGTAGTTGTCAAGTAAAAAACTATTCTATATTACCTTTGAACTTTGTTTGTTGATATTTCCTTAGCAAACACAAAAGGTATTCCATCAAATTTGGCAAGCTTTTCAAGTGTTGAATTTTGTAGCTATGGTTGGTCTTCATAATATTTTCATTTGTGAATTATATTTGTAAAATAAAAAATTATTTGAGGCATGTTCTTCATGCTCAAAAGAAAAAGGAAAATATTTATTCTGTACTCAAAAGAAAAATATTATAAGGTTCATCAAGAGTGGAAAGAATGAATTTTGTATTTTTATTTTGCCACCACAAGTGAGCAAGTCAGTTCTTCGAGTGTCAAGTTGGCCTGCCCAGGAGACACACCCTTTCACATGGAAGAATCACTATAAATTGAGCCTGTTGTCTCTAGACCTCCAAAGACATATTTGTATCACACATTATATTTCTATTCTTGTGCGAAGAAGACAAGGAATTGAAGGAATATGATTATAAGAAAAAGACTTGCTCTCTCTAGTAATCAAAGTGTCCGAGTTTTGTACAAAGTTCTAAAGTATATCTCTCTATGAACAATGCAAAATTCTGGAGTCTATGTCTCTGTGAACATTGTGAAATTATGAAGTATATCTCTATGTGATTTGGTGTGCAAATCTGAGGCACAAAATTTGTGATATCATATCGTGGCATAGTATGAAGGGTCTATAATTTGGTGCGCAAATCCGAGGCACCATTTATGTGGAATCACCTAAATTTGGAGGTTGATATAGAGAACATGTTTAAGCCCTCTTGGAGACCTTATCTCAGTAATATATCTTTTTGGCATAAGTGCGAGTTGTTGAATGTGTAACTATAGTCGGTCTTCATAATGTATTTTTTGTCATTTGATGTAATTACATTTATCATTGTAAAACATATTTTTAAATGCTTGAGTCAAAGTTTTTTTATTTATTTTTTTAATTTTATTTTTTATCTTGAGTCAAAGTCCCATTGCAACTTTTAAAAGATGTAAATTTGAATTTTTGAAATGTAATTTTTGGCTCCAAAAAGTGACAAGTCGGTTTCCCTCCAAGTCAAGTCAGCCTTGGCCAAGAGACGCATCTATTCACCCTAGATAGACTACTATATAAAGGAAGCTCGAGCTCCTCATTTAGAAGATTCACATTCCTCACTCAAAACAACTTTTGGGCAAGTGAAGGATGTCAAGAAGGATGAAGAAGGACAAAGAAAGAAGGCCAATTCTCTCTCTCTCCTCTCTTATCAACTCACACGTGTGGATATAAGTCTCTCTCTATGATTCACATCTTTCTAGGGAAGCAACTTCAAGAGGGCTGAAATTTTCTGGGTTACTGGCCAACTTCAAGGGGCCGAAATTCTGGGCTACTGGACTGTTGATGGGAGGCCGAAATTTCTAGATTAGGCAAGCAAAGTAAACTGCAACATCGATTTGGGTGACTTGGATTGGAAGAGAAGATCAAATTTGACCATAGGTCTAGACGTGCCTCTTATTAAACATGAAAAATTTCTCTATTGAAAAGGTTGTTGGGTTTCCCCATGGTCAATTTTCCCAGGGTAAATATAGTCTCTCTTTTTGTGCAATGTGATCTCTATTGTTCTACTGTTGAATTTCTGAATGATATATTGAAATAAAATAATATCTACATCAAAAGTAATTATCAGAATTTCAGAAATATTGTGCTAACCCTAATTGCACTAGAAAATCAACATGGTATTAGAGCATTGGTGATGAAATAAAGGTATATTGAGATTACTTCTGCATAAACCCTAGAGAGAGCATCTTACGAAATTCTTTTTTGTATATTGGCTCCTATGACTTTCTCCATGAAATTCGAAAACAAGTTAGAGGGAGCATCATACTTTAGAGCTTGGAAAGTGATAATAGATCTTATTCTTGCCAAAAACAAAGTGTTGGATATTGTGACAAGAAAGACTACTGAACCAAATGATGTAGTTGAAAAAGAGAAGTTCAAGGAGGATGATATTGTAACTACCATGAGTCTAATAGTGGAATTCATTAGAGATCATCTCATTCCATACATTGCAAAACATGATACCTCTAAGAAGATGTATGATGCCCTAATAAATATCTACACTATCAAGAATGATGGTTAGTCTGCGAGTTTGAAGAATGAGCTCTGAAATACAAGGATAAGTAATGATGACACTATGGCTTCATACTTCGTAAGAATTTCATAAATCATAGATCAAATTTCAGCGATTGGAGAAACCATCTTTGGTCAAGAACTCGTGACTAACAAACTCAATGGTCTCCTTAGATCATGGGATGCATTTGCAACATGCGTAAGCAGTTGGAAATAAGCTCCTTCATTTGAAAAATTATGGATATCATGTATTCAAGAAGAAGCAATATTGATGTCTAGAGATCGTCAAGATGAAGAAGTTCAAGCGCTTTCATTTCACTTCAAGAACAAGGGAAATAAGAAGTTTGGACCTCAACATATGAATGAAGGAAAAGGGTTTGTTACCGCTCAACTTAGTATGGGTCCTAGGAGGGGTTCCTAAGGGACTAATACTAGATCAAGTGGAAATAATGGGACAAGGACCCACTGTCATCTCAATTGATGTCCCCTTCTTTTTATAGACTTTCTTTGATGGGAGAAGTCTCGATATGGTGGAAATAATTAGAATGATGAGGTCAAGATCAATGTACAATGTGATTTCCAAAGCCCATCCACAATGCAGGCTTAGATAATAAATTGCTTGTTTTAGAAGCAAAATAAGGGCTCTCCAAGAAAGGATTGAGGGAACGAGGACCTTAGGCTTAGGAACAATAAAAAATGATGAATGCCTAATATCAAAACTTCCAAAATCCCTCACTTGTGATTGATTTTTTTTATACTAGGGTTCAAAGTGAGGCAAGGATGGCTCATTCAATGGAAATATTCAATTAAGGTGTGATATTTGGGAGAAGTTAGGGTGATTTCCACAAAAAATTCCTTGAGAGAAATACTATAAGAGACCAAGGGTTGAGCGATATACCATGGTAAAGGCTCATCCAATGATCACCTATAGTTAAGAGGAAAGGTTTTAAATAATGAACTGCAAAGTGAAAACCTTCAAGAAATCCCCAAGTCAAAGGAGCTTCAAGGTTTCCCTCTTGGTGTGATAGCCAGGGAATCAATTTATTTGAAATTCCACCATTGAAATTTGCTGAAAACTGGAGGATGCCTAGAGAAGACATAAATGAAGAAACTTGTGTGAACGAAATCCTAAAATTCCTCCTCCCTAAAATTTTGCACCAAGATCTAGAAAATATTCTTATCCTTAGGGGACGAAGAAAAGAGGAAGAAAAGAGGTGAAATAATGATATTTCATTAATTTAATGTGATCACCAAGGATCTAGGACTAGTGCCTAGTCTATTGGGAGAATGGAGTCAAGAATGACATTGATTTAGGGTTTTTTCTATCAAGGAGCCTAATTGCAGCTTCACATTCCCTAATGAAGCAGATACCCAACAACAACAAGGAGTTATACTTTGACTTGTCAAATAATGGAGTTTTAGGGTTAGGTTTTCAAAGATAACCCTTAGGAACATTCACCTTTTCTTTCCCAATGAATAACACATGCAATAGATAAAGATTACTAAAGTGATTCAATATTTTCATATAATTTAGAGCATAAAAGAGCATAATTTGGAGCTTCATCATGTAATATTCCATACATTAAACTTATAATGAAAATTTCGCATAAAAGAGAAACTTACATGGCAAAAAATGTATATCCATCCATCACATTTGTAAGTGAGAAGCTCCAAAATAAAATATCATTAACCAAACACCAAAATGCATTAAAGAATCTCCAATTTGTCTTTCAATAGCTAGCAAAATTCCAGAAGAAACAATGATCCAATGATCCAAAATTCCAGAAGAAACAATGATCCAAATGAGGCCTCACTTGTATTTATATGAGCCTCTAATAGTTCAATGGGTCTAATTAGCGTAACGAACCCCTAAAAGTTTCTCTAATGTGAAAAATAACACCCTAATTGGTGACAAGCTGACCAAATAGCTCCATAACATGAAAAATAAGCCTCTCTGGAGGGCCAAAATGGTAATACAATAGCTAGGAGGGCCGTTGTAAGGCCCAGTGAAGTCCATCATGTGCCAAAATGGATGGAAGCGCTCCAATAATAATGATGAAGGAGGTGACCCCTTGATCTTTAAGAAAATGACCTATGGTGCTCCCAAGTGACTATGGGGGCATAAAGACATCCTCATGTGTCTCCAAGTGGATTGGACAAGCCTGTATCCAATCTGTAAGGGTTGGAGCATTAATGCAAGCCATCCCTTTGTCTCCCATGGTAATACACATCCTCATTTGGGCCATGGAACATCTGCCAAGTGTGTGGTGCAAGTGTGTAGCCAGTTGGGCAAGGTGGTCTAGGTACATCATCCTCGTCAAATAAATGGAACATGAGCGATCATTGGGTGGAGTTGAAGGATCCTATGATGTGGCTATATCCTCTCTACTATAGTGGAGGCCCATGGCCCTGTACGCTCACCCTACAAATGCCAATATGACCCTATGGAGGGCTTCGATCCTGTATAGGGAGACCAAACTCCAAGACGAAGACCACCTGCAATCCTACATAAGATCCAATGTGTCTCCTCACCTTCCAGTACAAAAAATCATCAATGTAATTGAGTAAATCATCTTGCAAATCATAGAGCCAAGTGGACACTTCAAAATGGAATTCCCTTCTATAATGGGCTTTAGAACGTACAAGTATCTTCAAGTTCAAGAAGGTTAATCAAGGACCCTATTAAGTGGTTTCAACCTCTAAGGGAGTGACATGTCCACGGTACATCCCTTAAGTTGCAGGTGTCATGTGATATAATGATGGAATGAAGTGGGGCATCAAGGGAAGGCTCCGGGCCACATGCCACAGTACAAGGGTAGCCAGGATGAGGGAAGCCCACACTTGGGAGTATGAATGTAGGAGGGATAAATCATGGTACATGAGTTACCTTAGACTTTTTTTGCCACCCTTATTCATATCACTTTTTCCTTTTATTGATTTTATTATATATCTGCTCAGAGCTCTAGGGGATGAGAGCATGATCTGAATGATGTAGTGGTGAATACCCCCTTAGGTTGGGTAGTTCATCGCCCACTAGGGGTCGGGACAATCATGGGTTCCTTAATGATTTAGGGGGCTCATATATGGGCCCTAGGAACCAAGGTGATGACCATAATGATAGAGGGTAGAGCTCATGTACCCACATACTAAATTTGTATGTCCTGACCATATTTTTCATCTTATGGTATGTTTCCTATTGAGAGTGGCCAAATTACGCTTTTTACTTTATTTTTAGTTGCATCAACTCCTGGGGTATCGTTCTAGGCTCGAACCAAAGTGTGGACAAGGCGAGGGGGAGACTAACTCCTTGTGGACCCAATGGACAAATGTGGACCCTTATGGGAAATATGGTGAAATGGGTTACAATGAGCAGATGAGAGTGATGTATGTAGTGTCGGGAAGCGGGACCATGTAACCAAAAACAAGATTTCCCATGTAGTGTCATTCCTAAAGCTAGTAGCCAATAAAAGATATCCCACAGGACTAGGATACAAAGTTAGCCACTAAGTTGGACAGAGGAGACAAGAGTACAAACCCAGCCCATTATTTCCTCCGAATCCCCCCACTAACCCATGCCCAAAAGTTTCCATGATAAGTAAGAAAAAATACACAGTTACATAATGAAAGCCATACCTTGAAGGTTGGAAAACCCACCTTCAAACATACAATCATGATAGATGGGAGAGGGTGCATAATGGCTGGCTCAAGTGGTAGAGATAGTGGCACATCGAGCTATCTAGTGGCTAGGACGGGCTACTGGATGTCAGATGAAAGCAATGTAGGAGAAACAATTCTGCTATGGGTGTCACCCTCAGGTGGTGGGTAACAAGGTCTTCTTCCTCTAAGAATAAGAAAGACTTATCTAAGATACAATGTTATGGATGTCAAGAGTATGGAAATTTCAAGAGACATTGTCCTAATATGACTAACGAGAAAAGAAAAGGGAAGCAACATGCTTCCACAGCGAAATTTAAAGAAGATGAAAAAATAAAGAGATCTAAGGGTGACAAATATTTCTTCTACTTTTTTTCTTTCACTGGTTCCTTTACAGATGATGATGACATGTGGTTGGTAGCTAGTGGAGCATCAAGATACATGACCGAAGAGCGTAGGAATATTTCAAGCATGACGAAAAGGAAGTTGTCTCAAAGGGTTGAATTGGGAAACAATAATAACTATGCATTCAAAGGAATTGGGAAGGCATCCATAGAGTTGAAATCTGGTAACAACGTTCATCTCAACAATGCCCTTTATGTACTAGGTTTGAAAAATAATCTTGTCTCTATTTCGGGTTTAGAAGATAAAGGAGTAAGTGTTGGGAATCACGATTACCAGTAGAATAAAACCCGCAGGTGTTAGTCAATGATCGCATCACCAGAGATAAGGATCCATGAGAGGCAGTTAGTCCATGTCGTGAAACACATAAGGAGCGTTGGTTTATCCAATTTCCAACAATCTCCCCCCTAACGAGAGCCTAGTGTGTATCAAAATCGTGATTTACGCTCTCAGTACTACTTGTTGGGAATCACGATTTTCGTTATACCAGAACTTGTAGGTGTTAGTCAACGATCACATCACCAGAGATAAAGATCCACGAGAGGTGGTTTGCCCATGTCACGAAACACACGGGGTGCAGTGGTTTGCCCATGTCATCCAACAGTAAGGGTTGCTTTTGTGGATGGAAAAGTACTTGTTTGGTCAAAGAGCTCTAAGATAGATGATGCTAGGGTCATTGGGATTTGTGATGGAAGACTATATAAACTTGTAAGCAAAAAAAATCAAGTTCTAGTACATGATGAAATAGATCCAAGTGAGTTATGGCACAAAAGGTATGGACATCTTCTTTTTTACATCATTGCTTGAATTAAGTGAGATAGGGTCATGGGTTCCTAAAATTCATATAAGAAAATATGTTGTTTGCAAAAGTTGTTCTATTAGGAAGAACATCAAAAAACCATTTCCAAATAATGTCAATAGATTTAATGAATCTTTGGACTTGATTCACTCCAATCAATGTTGTTCGATGCCTGTAAATCACTAGGTGGCTTGTTGTACTATGTGACATTCATTGATGACTTATCTTGGAAGACATGGATATATATCTTAAAGACAAAAGATCAGGTATTTGATAAGTTCCATGAATTCAAAGTTGAAGTGGAAAACTTGACAGGTAAGAGGATCAAGATACTGAGATCAGACAATGGAGGCGAATACACCTCAAAAGAGCTTGTTTCTTTCTAGAAACAATTAAGTAATTGTTCCTTATAATCCAAAACAAAATGGTGTAGCTGAACGAAAAAAAATTGGTCCATTGAAGAATACACCAAGGCCATTATGCATGATTTGGAATTTCCATTGTTCTTATGGGGAAAATCATTAAATAACTATGTACATTTAAAATCAAAGTCCTCATAGAGATCTGGAAGGTATGACTCTTGAAGAAGCCTTCACTAAAAGATAGCCAAAGGTTGGACATATGAGAATATTTTGTTTTCCTATATATATTCATGTTCCTAAGGATAATAGGAACAAGTTGGAACCTTCAGGAAAGAAATGCATATTTATTGGATACATTGAATCTTTAAAGGGCTATAGAATTTACATTCCAGAGCATTGAAAAATTGAGGTCAACTGAAATGTCACCTTCGATGAGAAAGTGGCATATTGGAGGTCTAAGGAAGTCTCTGTAGATTCCTTGGATGAAGTAAAAGAAGATGCCTCAAGGGAAGAACACTCAATTTCTACAAAATGTACCAGAAGTCCAGCAAGGCCTCAATAACCATAAGAACCATTCATAGTTCCAGATATCAAGAAAAGACCAACATGGCTTAGATCCACATTAGAAGAGGCAGAAGGACATGTAGCTCTTGCATTTAGAGAGGTGAAGAAACCTACATGGTTCTATAGCTATGAAACTCTCATAACAAAAATCATTGATGAAGAGCCTTCCATTTATGAAGAAGCAGTCAATCAAAAGGTATGGAAGGAAGAAATGAATGAGGAATACCAATCTATCATGAAAAATGATGTTTGGGAAATTATGCCAAGGCCTAAGGGGAAGTCAGTAGTGAATTCTAACTGGATATATAAGATTAAGCATGCTACAGGTGGAAGCATTGAAAAATACAAGGCATAGTTCATGGCTAGAGGGTTCTCCCAGAAAGAGGGAGAAGACTACGATAAGACTTTTTCTCCAGTTTCTGGGCACACCATCGTTAGATCCATCATTTCATCTTCTTCTTCTATGGGATGGGAACTACACCAAATGGATGTAAATATTTCTTTCCTCCATGGAGTAATTGAGGAAGAGGTGTACATAGAGAAACCTCAAGGATTTGAGGTATATGGAAAAGGGTATCATGTTTGTAGGTTGAAGAAGGCCTTGTATGGAATCAAATAAGGTCCAAGAGCTTGGTATGCTCATACCGACAATTATTTTACAAGACTAGAATTTACCAAAGGTGAAGCAAATCCAAACCTTTACTTTAAGGTTGTGAATAATGCACTTGTGATCCTATTATTATATGTTGATGACTGGTTTTTGACATGTGCCAAGCCTCTTGTCATTTAGTACAAGAAACAGTTGGCTTCTGAGTTTGATATGAAGGATATTGGGTTGATGCACTATTACTTGGGATTTGAAGTATGGAAGAAACCTAGCGAAGTCTTCCTTGGCCATCGGAAAGTGCATGATAAATATCCTTCAAAGTTTCAAAATGATGGGTTGTAAATCCATGGCGATTCCCATGATAACTAACCTGAAGAATATAAGAGGCTTCGACTTCATCTTGGTAGATCCATCTATTTACAGGTGAATAATTGGTATGCTAATGTATTTGGTTAACACCAGGCCGAACACTTTCTTTGTTGTGAACACTTTGAACTAGTTCTAGATAGAACCAAGACATGAACACTGGATTGTAGCAAAGCACATATTGAGATATTTGCATGGTATAGTGAATTATGGTTTGAAATATGTTTCAAACAGGGATGTACAACTTCAGGGATATACAGACACATATTGGAAAGGAAGTGCTGAATATAGGAAGAGTACCTTAGTAGTATGCTTCATTTTGGGATCCAAAATGATATCATGGATGATTGGGAAGCACATGTCAGTAGCACTCAACACTGCTAAAGTAGAGTACATCGAATCCAATGAGGCTTGTACTAAAGGCGTATAGATCTTAAAGTTGTTTGCAAGACTATTCAACCAAGAGTTGGAACCGACAGTGATAAACTGTGATAATCAAAATTGTGTGAAGCTTTCAGAGAATTCCGTGTTCCATGACAAGTTGAGATATATTGAGATTAAGTACCACTACATCTGTGACATGGTGCAGACAAGAGAAATAAGTCTCAAGTACATATCCACTGATGAGTAGACAACTGATGTCTTGACGAAGCCATTTCCAAGGAATAAATTCATGTACTTCAGAGACAAGCTAGGGATCATGGAGATCACCACTCTCATTGAGAGGGAGTGTTGACTTGTCTGCAACATAGATGCACATTCTCCCAAAAGGGTCCAAGATACCTAGAGGGATAAATAGGAAATTTGAGTGAGTGTCTCTTAGAGGAGGACCCTCATCGCACACCAAAATTTGTGGAGTGTGGTCCTGGACCCTGATCACACCCCAGGCATAATGGAGTGAGGTACTTCAACATTTGTACCTTGATCACACAACTAAGGGTGGAGTGAGGTTCTAGACCCTGATCACATAATAGGTAGGGTGGAGTGAGGTTCGGTTCAACATCTAGACCCGATCACCAACCAGGTAGGGGTTAAGTGAGGTCATGGTCCACAGTGCTCACCAAGAAGGGTGAGTGAGTGCCTACTAGTTGAGGGTCTCAACATTTTGGCCTAGGTGGTGGCCATGGGATTTGAGGACCGATCACTATAAAGTAGTGAGTCTTCATATGTTGATGAAATTTCCATAGGTTTGAAACTGCCTCGGATATGGCTCCTAGAGGATGCTGATAATAATGATGATGTTGGTAATAATGGATAACCTTTTTATTTAGATAATTTTTTTCAATGTGAGACATCTATGATAGTGATTATAAATACCTCCCTAGTTAAGAGGTATAGATGGATTTGTAACTACGGTCGGTCTTCATAATGTATTTTTTGGTCACTTGATGTAATTGTATTTATTGATGTAAAGAATATTCACAAATGATTGTGTCAAATATTTTTTTTTATTTTTATCTTGCGTGAAAGTCCCATTGTGACTTTTAAAAGATGTAATTTTGAATTTTTGAAATGTAATTTTTGGCTTCAAAAAGTGACAAATCGGCTTCCCTCCAAGTCAAGTTGGCCTTGGCTAAGAGATACATCTATTCACCCTAGAAAAACTACTATATAAAGGCATCTAGAGCTCCACATTTGGTAGATTGAAATTCCCCACTTAAGACAACTTCTGGGCAAGCGAAGGAGGTTAAGGAGGACGAAGAAGGATAAAGAGAAAGAAGGCCACGTTTCTTTCTTTCCTCTCTCATCAACCCGTACATGTGGATAAAAGTCTCTCTCTATGATTCACATCTTATTGGGGAAGCAACTTTAGAAGGGCCAAAGTTTTCTAGGTTACTGGGCAACTTAAGGGAGGCTGAAATTATGGGCTATTAGACTATTGTTGGGAGGATGAATTTTTTGGATCAGGCAAGCAGAGCGAAGTGAAAAATTAGTTTGGGTGACTTGAATTGGAGGAGAAGACCAATTTTGAACATAGGTATAGGTATGTCTCTTATTGAGCATGAAGAATTACTCTATTGAAAAGGTTGTTGGGTTTCCCTCGTAATGGGTTTTCCTAGGGTAAATCTTGTCTCTGTTTTATGCATTGTGATATCTATTATTGTACTGTTGAATTTATGAAGTATAATTTCTGAATGATATATTTAAATGCGAGAAAATTATCTACATCAAACGTAATTATCATAATTTTAGAAATATTGTGCTAACCCTAATTGCACAGAAAATCAACACGAGTTCTGAGGAAAACTTGGAGGACGTTCCTAGACCTTGTTGTAGAGCTTCCATGGACAAAATCGTGGAGGGTTAACTTGATCCTTGGTGATTGGTCATATTGATGGTTAGTTGAATTTGATGTATCTCTTGTTGCATTAATTCTCTAAGGAAAATGTTGGCTGGGTTTTTCCCCTTAGTAGGTTTTCCTAGGGTAAAATATATTGTTCTTTGTGTGGAATTTTTTTTCATGATCCTAATATCTTAATTGTTGATGTCTTCTGTGTAATTTTCTTAATGATGAAACCATGGATACTAATGTGTAAATGAATTAAACCGTCAAAATAAATTATATGCATAAAATACTCTTCAAAATCAACATCAAGAATGCTTGATCTCTGTGTTCAAAGTAATTCCTCTTAAATAAACACAAAACAAATTTATATTTATGCTTCACAACAATGTAAAGAGAAACCAAGTTATTTAGAACTTGACACTTCCAATTAAATTGGTTTTAATTGGATCTAACCTAGACTTAGTCAAATTTTCCCTTTGCTTGGGCTCCTATTTCCTTGTGCTGTTCCTTGAGAAATTGGTCCCTATTATTTAGGAAATTCCCTCAATTTACTTGCACAATTCCTTTAGGCTGATCATCTGACTGCATGAAACACCTATACACTCAAGAATAGTCTACAACTGATGTTACACTGCCTTGGAATATCCACCTCAACTGGGTAACTCGAATTATTTGCATGCACTAGTTATTTTGGGCTGATTGATCAATTAACTGGATGATCATTGAGTTTGAATAAAGTCCCACTGCTTAATTGACCTTCTACTAGTTCCTCCAAAAGATGGAACTAGTTTAACTAAAAACAACTTGAGATAACTAACCTTGATTGCTACACATTAGCAATCAAACATGCATAACTGAAATCTAACTCCTCCAACTTGAATTTACTGAGTAAACTGGGTGACACAAGCCATGTCACACAAGTTAACATCATCCAAGTTGTTTGTTGATATGAAAATTCGAATTTTCTCAATTTAATCAAGGCAAAATCAAATTGAGAATTTCTTGCTGCATTTTTCAATGCTCCCTCTCAGCAATAAAGGGATTATCAACCACCCCTATCCTTCACACATGGAACTCGAACTTCCCTCTTGATAAGGCCTTTGTCAAAATATCAACATCTTGTTCCTCTATCAGAATGTACTGCAACAACATTATCCACCTCTGCACATGATCCCTTAAATGGTGATACCATATATCTATATGTTTGGATTGATCGTGAAAACGAATATTTTCAAAGATCTTGATGAAACTCTGATTATCACAGTAGATCAAATTTGGATCCATCATATGACTAAACAATCCAACAAGTATCTTTCGCATCCAGATCGCCTCACATGCTGCTTGACTGGCAGCGATGTATTTTGCTTATGCCGAGCTAAGTGCCACATATCTTTGCTTCCTGTTGTACCAGGAAAAAACTGTAGACACAACATTGGAAATTCCACTTGGTGTACTCTTTCGGTTTGATGGAATCCCCACGCAATATTCATCTATGAATCCACACAACTTCACTCCCTCTGTCCGTTTGTACCATAGTCTAAATTGGGTAGTTCCTCTAAGGTATCATAGAACATGCTTAGCTGTCCTCCAAAATAATTTGGTTGGCCTAACCATAGCTTGGCTCAGCTAGTTGACAGCATAACACATATTTGGTCATGTGTTGACAAGATACATTAATGAACTCACCAACTGCAGATAGACAATAACATCCACTTCCTCACTTGAAGTGACATCCTCTTTCCTCCAGTTGGTCACTAGAGGTGTCTGCATGGGTTTGCAACTATCCATGCGAAACCCCCAAAGTAGCTTGTTGGCATACTTTCCCTAAGATACAAACAATTCCCCATCACCTTGCCATGCTTCCAATTCGAGGAAGAAGTGCATGAGACCCATGTCCTTCATTTAAAATTCTCCTGCAAGGTCCTCCTTACAAGATTTTATTAGCTGCTCATCACCAGTTAAAATCAAATCATCAACATATAAGACAATAATCAACAATTTACCTTATACCAAGATATGATAGAGGTTTTCATCCGCTTCACTTTTGGTGAAGCCCAAACTGATGAGATAGTTATCGATCTTGGTGTACCAAGCACGAGGTGCTTGCTTGAGACTGTACAATGCTCACTTGAGTCTACACACATGAGACTCCCAATCAAAAGTCTTGAACCCTTTTGGTTTCCGATATATACCTCCTCCTCAATAACTCCATTGTGGAATGTTGTTTTCACATCCATCTGGTGGTTCTTCCACCCCATCTGTGCAACCAAAGAAATAATTGATCTAATGGATGAGTACCTTGCTACAAGAGAAAAGGTCTCCTCATAGTCAATCCCCTTAACTTGAGAGTACCACTTGGCCACAAATATGGCCTTGTACTTTTCTTTTCTTCTGTCTTCTGCATGCTTTACCTTGAAGATCCATCTTGAACCCACAACTGATTTATCAGCTACTCTTGGGACCACTTCCCAAACACTGTTCTTTGTAATGGATTCATATTCCTCCACCATTTCATTAATCCATATAATTTTCTCTACTGCTTCCTGGAAAGATGGTGGCTCAGTCTCTACAATCTCAGTCATTAGAGCCATGTAGCCAGTGTATCGATCTGGTGACCTTCTCTGCTTGCACTAATTTGAAGGAGCACCCATATTCTCCCTCTCATCCTGCACAAGTCTCTCAAATTCCCTGGTCCTTTTCCTACCTTCTTTGGATGGTTCTGCTTGAGTGGTTATCTCCACTCTGCGCTCCTGAATTTGTTCCTTCTCCACAACTTCTTGAGGTTCCTCCTTTGGAGCTAAAATCCTCTCTTTTGGTGGGATCTTGAGCTCCCTCTCAAGAGAGAACTACATGGCTTTGTCATCATCAAATTTTACATCCCTTCACACAACTGTGATTATGAGGGATGGAAAGTACACATGGTAGTTGTGGGGAGTTTCTATGTAACCCATAAATACCCCCAATTCTGTTGTCAGCTCTAGCTTCTTCCTTGATTCTTTGGAGACATGGTAGTAAATAAAGGCTCCAAAAATACTAAAGTGCAACACATCCGAATTTCTCCTTGAGAAAGCCTCCTCCGATGTAATCATGCCTGAAATCCAATGAGGACTTAGGTTCTGCAAATAGACTACTGTGTTGCATGCCTCAGTCCACAAATTTAGATGTAGGCCTTGATCATGCAACATCTCCCTCGCTTTTCTCATAATGCTATGATTCTTGCTCTTAGCCAACCCATTCTACTTTGGGTTGTGGGGTGTTTTCAACCCTCGTTGAATGCCTTCTTTTGCACATTTTTTTTTCAAATTCATTTGACACATACTCACCTCCATTATCGCTCTTGAGAGCCTTTACCCTCTTTCCTATTTCTTTCTCAACTAGTTCCTTGAATTCTACGAACTTGGAGAATGTCTCATCCTTCTTCCACATCAAGAGGATCCATAACTTCTGTGAGAAGTCATTAATAAAAATGACGAAATATTTGTGCCTGGAAGTGGAGGCTGTCGAGAAAGGTCCATAGACATTAGAGTGGATCCTTTCAAGGACTGCATGTGCTTTGCTGTCTAGACCATGGAATGTAGATTTTGTGTACTTCCCCAAGGTCCATCCTTTACATACATCCTATTGTTGAAGTTATCCTTTGGGGAGGCCTGTGGTTATTTGCTGCATGATCTTCAAAGAACCATGACGCAAATGGTCAAGTATTGTATGCAAAATTTCATCGACCTCATGTCTCTGCACCTTATCCGCTTTTGTGTTCAATGTAGCACAATCCTCCACATATATCTTGTACATGTTCACACGAATCCCGATCTTCTTCACCTATCCCATGAACAAAGACAAGATTTTTATTTAGGCTCGAAATGAACATGACATACTTGAGCCTAAGGGGAGATCCCAACTCCCTCTGAAAGGTGAATGTACCAATCTTGGTCGTTTTATACCTTCCGTTGTCCCCCATCTTGATGTGCATCTACAAATATTTATCCTCCAGGCCGATGAAAAAAATATCTATTTCCCGTCATATGGAACGATGCACCTGAGTCCAAGTACCACATGTTCCCCATCATTGTGTTGTCCATGCATGTGATGAGGGTAAAGTGAAGCTCGAATTGTGAAGCCAAAGCTTCACCTACTGCTCCTTCTGAGGTCTTATTTCTTGTCTTCTTATGTGGACACTTCGTGGCATATTGCTTGAATTCATGACAATGGAAGCATTTAATTTTTGAAAAATATTTCTACTTGTCCCCTTGATTGCATTCCAACTTGATTAGGATTTCTCCCCTTTTCCCTTTTTTTCCTTTCTAGTCAATGAAATTTTTTCTTCATCCTTGCCCTTGGATGAAGTATCATATATGGTATTGCACCTTATTTCCTCCTGTACCAAATTAGACCATAAGTGCTCCCAACGCGGTAGTTTCTCCCCCCCACTCATGGAATCTTGATAACTATGCCATCTCCTGGGAAGGCCCAAAAGGGCTAAGGTTACCATGTCTTCTTTAGAGACATTAACACCGACCTTGCCAAGTTCATCATAAAACTGTGTAAACTTACCCTGATACTATGAAATTGTGTCATTCTTCTGCATCTTGATACTTCAAAGTTTATCCTTGAGCACCAACTTCGTGTCGTCACTACTATTCTCGAACAGTTCTTTCAGTGCTTTCCACATCACGAACAAAGTTTCTTTTCCATAGATATTAGAGACAATATGATCCCGTACTCCCTCTAAGATGATCCCCCTCACCTTGGTTACATATTTCTTTCACTAAGAAAGGTTCTAGGCATCATATGCTTGTGGTTTTGCAAAATCTGTCTTGATGTTCTAGTAATCCATTATCATCCAAGACTGCCTCCACATGGTCCTTCCATGTAACAAAATTAGAGGTGGATTCCAAGACATACTCCAACCTTAGTCCATTGAAGGCCATCTTCTCAGCTCTGAAGAAATTTTTCTACTTTGATCTTCATATTCGAACCTCTGAGAAACAAATTCGAATTTCCTGCTCTAATTTGAATCCAACTCCAATCCCATGTATAAATTATGTTGTATATTTGCAACTGCTCATGAAGTTTTAATCTAAATCACAAGAAACAGATCCACACTACTGCTTTGCAGATATTAATTCACAATTTAGAACAAAATATTCAGACATGTAAGAAGGAATAACACACATGAAATAAGTATTTTTATATATGGAAATCAATTTGCTAAAAACCCTAATGCCTCTTGCATTAATCAAATGAAATAGAGATTCATTAAAATTTCTTTGCTCAACTGAGCTAACCCTGCAAGTGCACAACCTATCTCTCTAGTCACTAAAGGCTTATGACCCAGACTTGATTAAATTTTCCCTCAGATTGAGCTCCTATTTCCTTGCACTGTTACTTGAGGAATTATCCCCTATTATTTAGGAAATTCTCTCAATTTAATTGCCCAGTTACTTTAGGTTGTTCATCTGACTGCATGCAACACTTGTACACTCAAGACTATTCTACAACTAATGTTACACTTCCTTGGAATATCCACCTCAACTAGGTACTCAAATTCTCTGCATGCACTAGCTATTTTTGGCTGATTGATCAGTTAATTGGATGATCACTAAGTTTTATTGAAGTCCCACTGCTTAACTGATTTTCCACTAGTTCCTCTAAAAGCTAGAACTAGTTTAACTGAAAACAACTTGAGATAATTGACCTTGAGTGCTACAAATTAGCAATCACAAATGCAAAACTGAACTCTAATTCCTCCAACTCAAATTTACTAAGTAAACTTGGTGAAAAAATCCACGTCACACAGGTTAACATCATCCAAGCTGTTCGTTGATGTGGAAATTCATTTTTTTTCAATTTAATCAAGGTGAAATCAAATTGAGAATTTCTTGCTTCATTTTTCAATATATGTTCCTAGGAGTGGAATGACAGGCCTTAAGATATTCCTATTTTGGAGGCTCGTCATAACCCCCTATTGGAACTATTGCTCATGCTTGAGCGACTTAATCTTCTTCTTTTCTTTTCTCTTTCTCATTAAACTCTAACTGTTTGCTTGATGTCCCAAGCTAAGTTAGTTGTGTTGCCCCTGCTGGATATAATCCTTTATTTTCATCTATCTCTTTCCACACTTTGGATTCTTCTTCTTGGATTTAGTGTTCCTATAGCCCTGGAAACAATGGGATATTGAACTTGAGTCCTATCCACTAAACCCCAAGTATCTAGATTATCCTCTTCTATAGAGGGGCTCTTGCTAGTGTTACTTGTAATCTATCAAGAGAGTGATACCCCCTTAGCTTCATGTTGTGAGAAAATCCTTGCCACCTTCTCTTAAAATCTTATGAGCTTTATTCTCCCAACAATATGAAGGTGCACTCAAAATGTAGGATAGTCTCTACCCGTCTCTTCTTCCAAATATTTTCTACCTCAAGATCCTCTGCAAGAATGGCATGAGATGATGTAAGTACTAAAGAGGATGGATGTTTTGGTCCTCTAAGGTTCTTTTTACTTCCTTCACTTTGATATCTTCATATATTAACTAGGTTGCTAGTGCAATGGTTTTTCATCCCCTAGGAAAGGATTGGGATCCCATTTAGACATATTGGTGAGAACAATGTTATGTATATAGAACTCAACAAGTTTTGCATTGTCCTACTTGATACATTCTAGGAAAAAGTCTATGAAGTGTTTGGTTTCCTACAACTATATTGTTCCTGTTTGAGCTATTTTCTTAATATAGAACTTAACCATTGTTATTTTGGGAACAATGAGTATTCCTTAGAAGGATTACTACAGTTGATAGCTTCTAAAGAAAGGTGTGCCATGGTTCCCAAGGATGCCTCCATTATTTCCATTTTGCATATTTTCCTTTAATAATTCTTGTGCCCGTTGTAATTGATTTATCTAGTGTTGATTTTGTCTTTTGAGATGTTCTCTTTTGTTAGCTTGTTCTATTCTTAAGATGGCAATTTCTTCCCTCATCTTGTTGATTTTTTCTCCCATGTTGGAAAGATCTGCTATGACTTTTTCGTATGCAATCCTCTTCCATTTATGAGTTTCTACTTTGGCCTTCTCTACCTCAAACATCAAGTGAGGAACCATATGTGTAGGTAGCACTCTTCCTAATGTCCCTATGATAGGAGGGTCATACCTTAGTGACTAGGAGAAGAAATAAGGTGGCTTCCTTGTTGTATATATTTTTGTAACTTTCTCTATCTCTGGTAGTTCTGCATGTCATTCCTATAGTTGTACATGATGCTCTTGTAGCTAGATAGGCTACTCTTGTAGTTGGATATGTTGCTCCATTTTATTAGTTATTAACATTATCTTCCCCTATTGTATCTCAGCTTCTTTTACCTATGGCTCTGACAGGCCCCGTGTCTCTTCCTCTTATATCTCTTCCCCTTTAGGACTAGGTGTCTCTTCTATTGTAATGGGAGTAGCAGATGGAGTTTTAAGTTCTCCACTAAACCTAATTCTAATACTCTTTGTCCTAAACAATATGTTGGGAAGGCCTACTTACCTTGGGATTAGTAGGGGTACTTAGACTTGCCAAGCTAGCTACTATTTATTTTTCCTCTTCCTCCAAGGTGTCTGTCTTCTATTTTCAAGGGATGGACACCACATTTCTTTTTCTCTTTTTAGCTATAATATTCTCCAACCTACTAAAATATGGTTGGGATTCTAAAAATGTTTTCCTATCCATATCTAAAAAGTAAATCCAAAGGATTGGATGTTACAGGTCTTATAGTGCATATGTGATGATTAATTTGATCAAACCATGACAACATACATAATTTTGTTTACCCACCCTTACCTTAGTACTCATATCCTTTAGAAACCATAGGAGGAAAAATGGAATGCTTAGTAGTTCATAGGCTGGAAGGTGGGATTGATATCTTAACTAATACAACTACATGAACTGATAATCAAAAACTATGCTTAGTATTCCCTCACAAGAGATATATTTAAGGATGTGGTAGGTCACCTCATCCTAATGAACAAACATAATTTCTATCCTCACTCCATTATTATCTTTATTAGGTTCTTCTTTTTGCAAGAATAATCTCCTTTTGGCACTGACGACCTCTTGTTTTTCCTGAATGTTCCATTGTAGTCCCTTGGTGAGGGTTGCGATTCTTATTATTGAGTCCTCATTTATGTAAATTACTAACCCTTTGACCGCAATAACAAATTCCTGTCCTTTAGGGTTCTATAGGTTCATGGAAAATTGCATTGCCACCTCATTGTCAAAACCTTTGAGTCTCTCAAAAAAACCAAGCCATTGAAAATTCTCAAATATGATGACCACTTCAAGATATTATTAAATTTTGCTAGTATCAGTGGGCTCTCTCCTATTGAAACTTCCCCCCATTTTGCATTCACAAATTTCCTTCAAGCTAGTTTTGGAGATCAAATTTAGGCCACACCCAAGGGTTCCCTTGTTATAAATCACAAATACTTAGTTAGGCTAACAATTTTATCTATGGGCATGAAAATATGGAAAGAAAGTGGTGTGTTAATGGTGCTATAGGAAACATGGTTTCCTCTAGAAACACTTCTGTGGGGTGCCTTTTTGAATGGCTAGTCTTGAATTTATACCTTGACATCAAACCAAACATAAAAACATGTAAAATAAACTAGTGAACCCTCTTCCTTTCTACTCACAATTTCACACATAAAAATTCTTATTTGGACTAGGAACCTAATTAACCACAAAACAGGCTACACATGCTCAAACAATTTGATGGTAAGATTTTTATAGGTTATTTTGGGGCACTAACCTCTTTAATATGTGTAGGGAGCTTCATGAGAGAAGCTGGAAACATATCTTTGACCCTGTAGCAATTCCTATATAAATATGTAAACCTGTAGCTTCCTGTAGCACCTTGTAAAATTGCAATAACTCTTGTAATATTTCCATGCAAATCATTGATAGGGGAAGAGTACATATTGTTTTGGTTTCTCAAAGTATTAGCGAGGAATATAACATGATGTTTTAGGCGATAGAGATGGGACTCAACACAAAACACTTAGATGTCCCATAAATCATTCCACTTCCAACACAATACTTGGTTGTACTACCAACTTGACCATTTCATCATAAAATACAACAACCACATTTTCAAATAAGTCCAATAGGATAGCCCATTTGTCTCATTCACTCCTTACATGTGGGAAGAAATTTTTGAGAATGGTCAGTGTTGATTGCTGGTTGTACTTGGTTGTTACTGGTCAGATTACATGGGGTAGCCTATTTGAACTCTATTTTTGCAAAAAAGGTAATTTATTTTATGCTCAAATGAATTCAAAGAGATAGAGTTTGTGGGTTTCATACCTCATGGTTACCTTTTTTATGCTTGATGTAGATGTATACCATTGTTGTAGATCTTTATAAGTATTGATTGTAGTGTGCAACTTATCCTGTAGTAGTTTGTGGGGGATCCTATATATGCTTAGGATTTATTCCTCATTTCTTGGAGGATATTATTGAAGTTGTTAATTTATTGGAGAATGAAGTTCCCTCAAAGGGCTTTGTGTGTGCTGAAAAAGTTGGGCTTGTAGGGTTTCTATAGTCTGCTACTTGGCTATGTAGTTTCCCATACCATGCAAAAATTCCCCTCATACTCAATGAAAAATTCTCTTAAAATGGAACATATGGATTGATAATTCATGGGAATGGAGGAAATGTGGGTGAAGAATATTTTGAATTTGATTGTGCTAAAAAATTGAATGAAATGGGTTGCTATAAGGTGAAATGAGGTGAATATAATGGGAGGAACTCATTCATGAGGCTTGGTGATGGAAAGGTCAATTATTAAGACCCTCTTGGTGCTCTTATTTGGAAAATATGACCAAATAAACTTGGATTTGTATATTTTTTAATGGCCAATGTTTCCTATAACCATTCAAGAGTTTCCTAGAGAGTTTTAGGAAAGTTGCAGAAAACTCATGAAAAGTGGGTGATCTACGATGGGTGATTTTCAGGATGATATAAAGAAGTGGAAAATGGTGCAAGGACGTAAATCAGGTCATTATTAGAGAATTTTTTCCCATGAATTGGAATGGGGTTTAGGATGATCCCTCTTGGTTGATCTAAGTTGTTGTGTCTTCACTTATTGCAAAACTATACCTAAACAAAAACCAATGTGAGAGATTAAAATGTTTTTTTTTTTCCTTTTCCTTTTTTTTTCTCCCTTTTTGGGCTCGTTAGCTATCACATGGCAGTTTTTAACTAGTGGACTTTCTTTATGTGCCTTGAAGAGTTTTTCGGCCAATGAGCTTGTCTCAAGTGCCTAAAAGGAAGTTTTCACTTGATATATTTTATTTTTATTTATGCTAATTAGGGGTTGGATGGATTGGGATATTTGATGCTCTCAATCACATTCAATTCCTTGCTTATTGAAACTATGAATTCAATCCTGGAAAGGAGCTTCTTGTAAGGCTTTAGCTTGTAAACATTTACTATAGTGGTATTTGTTCCTTATATATTTTTCTGATTCTGACAAAGCCATTATCATAACACTTCTCCACTAAGTAAGGTCCTAACCATCTCGTCATGAGTTTTCCTTTGAAGTCCTTAAACATAGGGTCATATAAGAGAGCCCAATCGCCCTATTGAAGGATCTAGTTTTGATGCATCTATCCTACCATATTTTTCTTTGTAGATGGACTACCTCAATATGTAACAAGGCTTGTATCCTATACTCATCCAAGGCATTTAGCTGTTGTATCCTATCAATTTGGGCCTTGGTCAAATCTATGCCCAACTAGGCTACCATCCTCAAAATGTTGCATTCAAACTCAATTGAAAACAAAGCCTTCTTTCCATAGACTAGCCCATAGGGGGTGAAACTAGTGGTGGTTTTCCTGTTACTTTTATATGCCCAAGTGGATTCAACAAACATTTATACCCAGTCCTTCTTGCTGCCACTAATCACATTAGTAAGAGTGTTTTCCAATGCTATATTAGTGACATCTACATGTCCATTTTCTTGGGAGTAGTAAGGAGTGGAATTTTGATGGTGAATGTGATGCTACTTCATTATCCCATCAATCAAGTTGGCAATAAACTGGGATCCTTGATATTTTACAAGCTCTCTTGGAAAACCAATCTTGTAGAAAATATTATCTCTTAAGAATTTAAATACTGTTGGAAAATTATATATTATAGAGCAATGGAACACATAAAATGTATTGTAGAAAATATAAACACAAAAAACACATAAAACACATAAAACACATAAAACACATAAAGCAAGAGAGACCCAGATATACGTGGTTCACCCAATTTGGGCTACGTCCATGGAGAAACAACCAACCCTTCATTTTATATTATTCAGCAAACTGAAGAGATACAACCTACAACAGATTCGCTATAATTCCCTCTTCGATCTCACACAATCTCCTCTTACTTTCTCACTTAGAATACAAATCTACATAGACACAATATAATCCCCTCATATATAGTGAGGGGTTGCCTTCTAGGGAAAAAACCCTAAGTTAAACATAAATTCTACTGTCAGATCTCTGCCTAATGAACAACCCAGATTGACTACGAAATTAAAACATTTTACAAGGCAATTTTACATCTACTTTTGGTTTTGGGGCTGCTAGCCCAGATCCCCCTCCAGTGGGGGGCGGGGGGGCTCCCAAAGATCGCAGTCTCCCTCCTTGGACCCCCCTTGCAGAGTACATTTTACGGGTAGCTTTGCCGCCACATTACGAACTGGGGTCCAATGCAAGATACCTCTAAATGAAGAAGATAATTAGGCTCCACAACCAACAAATACCTTGTTTTTTGTTGTTTCTTTTACTACTTTCATTTCAACCCATTTCATAAGGTAATGAATGCATACAATGTTGTACTTTTTCTGTCCAAATGGGGGATCAATCGAACCAACAAAGTCCATGCCCCATTTCTCAAATGGCTAAAATAACTCGAGGTTGAAGGTGCATTTCATACTTCCGGATAACACCTATTCTTTGGCATTCATCACATTATGCATTGTATCTTTGGGTATCTTCACTAAATTTGCAGGATCTTGTAGGCTATCATTTTTGTAACGAAATGACCTCGACAAGGTCCATATTTACAATATTAGAGGACATCATAGAATTCATTCTCCCTCACACATATTCTCAACGTCCCAACTTGAAGAGGCTTCCCCCAATCCAAATATAAGAGGCACTTTTTCTAATGATATTGCATTTTACCATTAAGGACAAGTGAAGAGGGAATTTTCTAGTGGTTAGATAGTTGGAAATATCAACAAACCATGGAGAGAGAAGTGACATGGAAAAAATATGCTCATCTAGGAGTTGATCATCCTCCAACCATGCATATGCAAAAAAGGTTAATCTTGACAAGAATGATACAACAACATTTTCTTTCCCTGGTTTGTGAATAATGGTTAAGTCAAATTGTTGCAAAATGAATAGCCATCTGATTATATGAGCATTTACATTTGGTTTCTTCATAAAATAATTAATTACTACTTGGTTATCATGTACAAAGCCTTGGTAACTAGTAATATAATTCCTAAACTTATTCAAAGGATGTACAACAATGAGGGATTCTTTTTAAGTTATAGTGTAATTTAATTCAGCCTTAGACAAATTCTTACTAATGAAGTAGATTTCATAAGGAACTTTACCTTCAATTTGACCAAACGTTGCTCCAATTTCCTTTTTTGATGCATATATATGAATGTGAGAGTGAAAGGTCCAATTAGAACCTATGAAAAAAGGTGTTGTCATTAAATTTTCTTCTATGCTCTCAAATGCTTCTTGGAATGGATCTATCCAACATAACTCAACATATTTGGTTAGCAAGGAAAATAAAGGAGAGGAAATTTTATTGAAATCATTTATAAATATGTAATAGTAATTTTGTCTCTCCTAGAGACAATCCCTGGGTTGAGAAGAAGGGTCAGTGCCTAGAACATATTAGAGTCTCTTGTAGATGAATCATTATTGCTCAAGAGTTGAAATATAAAAGGATTTAAATCTAGTTCAATAATCACACTCAGATATATAGCACATTACACAGATTGACAAAATTATGTTCCAAAGAAGTAAAGTTCAACTATGGTAGCCTACAGACAAATTGTGAAGCTTATTTAGTTGTTGTAGTATAGGTGAGGGAGGAGATAAATTAAGGAAATATGGTGCATAGGGCTAGATATAGAATCATGTGCACTAAACTTTAGCATAATAATGTGTAGATGAAGGAAATGAAATTAGAAACCATGGAGCACATTTTAAGGATTTCAATCTTACAATTACAGGTACTGTTTTCCATAGCATGACATAGATAAATCTAACATATAATACTGAGCTCTAGAAGATACAATGACACAATTTCTAAGAGGAAAGAAACACACATGAAAATTATAAATAGAGACAGGAACACATTCTTCACATATCGATGTTTGGAATCACTAAAAGTTTCTTTGTTAGTCTTTCATAACAACATAAATGTCATTAAGCCTAAAAAATTGCAAAACTTGCAAAATATTGCAATCTCTAGAATAAAAAATTGAACCCTTACAAATGAGTTCCTCTTCCCTTTTATAGGGAAAGTACTAATAAAAACATATTTAAAAAATATATCCTAGTGTGATAGCTGTCTAAAATAATAAGCTACGCGAGTGTGCCAAAGGCCTAACTATTCTAATCATTACATAACGACTTGATGCTTTCTTGAAAATAAAATATCAACAAAATTCCAAAATGGCAAATATATATCATGATTCCAAATCAGAAAAGATCTTCAATGCTGGCTCACTTGATCCTTTGAAGTGGACCTAGGATCCACCATCTGGATTTGTGATGGGTTGATTCGTGATTTGGTACGAGAGTGTGAATAAGGGTACTCTACTCCATCCTTATATTTGTGATGTCAGTGTAATTTGGCCTAGCGATGAACAAGGTATTCACAAGTCATAACAATTGGAAGTATATCTACAGATAGTTCACAATTGTGCTCCCCTTGAGAGTGACATTTTTCTCATGTGATGATCCCACTTTACCTTTGGCCTCAACTAATAATTGTTCATATTTCTCCTAGGGAAGTAGCTGTCTTTTGAAATATAAACAACTAGGTAGGCCCACTCTGATTCTTTGTTCAAAATGAGATTTGAAGGTTGCAACTGATATTTCCAGCTCACTCGCACACTCTTCAATCTTATTCCCAACTTACTTATTTTGAATCGCTTTGGTGATTTCCATGATCACATCTGTGCTATCAATGATGTCTATCACCCTCAACTCATTAGCTGACTTCTCATTAAGGAGCTTGATAAATCTCTTAGTAGTGTTAACATTCTTAGCATTCTCCACTTTAGCTGTCAGAACAACTAGTTCAATGGTCTTTAGTCCAACCTTCTATTTTACAACCAATTTCAGATGTTCCCATAGTTTCTTTATTTCTGAGATGATTTCCTCCCATATTATCTACCTAACTTCAACAAGGGCCATATTTCCATTCAAATTTTTCTTTAGTGATTTCATATCATCTCGTGCCACCTGATACTTGTTATTAATTTGATCCACAATTTCCTAGGTGGACTAGAGTCGTTTCTCCTTATTCTAGCGTGTACTCGATGTTGTCCAAGTCGATTTGGACCTTCTTTAGCTTGTTCTCTAATAGTTGCAATTCTGTGAGAGAATTGGTTAGCTTCTTAGTGGGATTATGTGGGTTGTCTGGCACAACCAAAACACATATATGGGAATCCATCTTTTGTTGTTGCTCTGCTACCTGCATTTTGAAGGATACTACCTCATTATTCCTCTAAGTTAACTCTCTGGATAGGATTTCATTCTCATTTTCAACCTGTGCCATTTCCTTGGTTTGTACATGATATGAAACATGAATTTTAAGCTACTGCCTTAGTGACCATATTTCTTATTGTGAGCCTTTAATAATGGCATCTATGACAACCTTATCATTGGGATCCACCCCCACCTTGATAATCATTTCTTTGTAGCCTTCATTTTGGAAATGGAGGGATCTTAATTTCTCCTTCTCCTATTTCACCTTAGTAGTTTCTTTCTCTAGTAGCTTCTCAACCTTGTTGATGGTTAAGGATCCCTTGGTTAATTCACTATATATCATTTCCCCTTCCCGCCTGTGTAAATTAAATTTTATCGTACAAGGGGACACTAGTCATGTCTAGATATAGGTCCACTGTTCTGAACTATGGTCCAGTGGGGAGGGAACGAATTGAGGGATGATACAGGGAGAACTTCATATGATTTATTTCCAGGTCTATGGGAGCCAAGAGCCTGGTATGATATGGCATTGAGTGGGATGCTGACTGTGAAAACATTTCATCCCTATATTTCTTGTTTCTTTCCTACGTTAGCTACCTATCCTTCGATAGTAGATGACCTTGGCTTTGACAGTTGATGGATCCTTGTCCCTGGTCCCTAGATCCTTTTTAAAACTGATTTTATAATGAGTTAGGAGATTCCAGGGTGTCCAGGATTTTGACTTTTATGAGCCCAACTTTGACTGCCATTATCTTTTTATCCAGGAGGCCAAGTTCAAACTTCTTTATATAATTGGAAAGATTTTCCAGAGCATTTTCTTATTGAGTGGGTCCAATATGGTATTTAAGCTCGTTCAATAAATAGAAAATGGCTCCAAACTATGCTATGATTTGCACCTCAACCTCTTAGTTATATGAATCTTAAGAGAACAAAAGAGGAGGGTGCAACATCGCTTTCAACTATGGATAGTGTCTTGCTGGAATGACACTGAGAACCCAAAACTAGTATCCTTTTGTTGGGAATGGAGTCAAAAATATATATTAAACTGAAAATGAAACAAACAATCTGGTATTTACGATGGCTGACCGATATTTACAATGGAAATGGGTACCTGAATTTAGTACTGAAAGTAGTGCTTAAGGTACCACCCATTGACATGCAACTCAAACACTTCACCATCCAGGTTTTCCTGCAAGAATGTGTTGTTACCTTTGGCTTCAACTAATTTGAATTTTCCAAACCACAAAGGATCAAATTTCCCATGTTTTCCTTTGTCTTCTCTTCTAACATCCCACCTGAGCACAAGTTCACCTAGATGAAAAATTCTATCTGTGGCTTTTCTGTTGAATAGAGCCTTCATCTTATCCTGATATTTGAGAAGATTCCAAGTCACTTTCTCTCTGTTCTCCTACAATTCAACCAACTAGTTTATCCTCGTGGTCAATGGATTGGGATCCTCCTTTGCATCCTGAATTAACTTAGCCACTGGCATAGCTAATTAACTTGGGAACAATGCAACAATACTATATACTAATTCAAATGGTGACTATGTTTTCCCAAAGAGAACATTTAAGCTGGGAGTCCCAATTTTTCTTATTCTTTGCAATGGTTTTCTTTAAAATTTTGACCAAAGTCATGTTTGATGACTCGACCAACCCATTTCCTTGTGGATAATAGCTGGTAGAGTGACCAAGTATGAAATTATATTTCTACCAAAAATCAATGAGTGTTGTAGACTTAAACACCTGGGAATTATCAATCACTATCTTCTTTGGACACCCAAACTTGGCAAAAATATTTTCTTCAAGAAAATTTATGACTACCAAATCAATTGATGTTTGGGTAGGAATGGCTTCCACCCACTTCGTGAAGTATTCAATAGATATCAAAATCCATCTATTCATTCCAGTAGAAGGTGGGTGAATCTATCCTATGAAATCCAATCCCAACTGCCTAAAAGGTTCTTCCACAAAAAAATGGGATCAATGGAATTGGAGCTAGCTTATTCTTCTTAGAAAAAATATGACATTCTATGCAACCTCTCACTAGCCTATAAATATTATAAAACAAGGTAGGCTAGTAGAAACTGACCTTAAGAATTTTATGAGCTGTAACCTTCCAACTATAATGGCCTCCACAAGCACTGCCATGGTATTCATTAATGATCTCAGGACTGTCATCTTCTGTTAAGAAAAACAACAAGATACCAACATGATCCTTCCAATACATTTGGCCATATGTGATTACATACTTTTAAGGCTTTCATTCTTAGAGCCCTATAGTTTTCTCTATGAAAACCAACTAGACAACTAAGAAACGATAAATAATGGACAACACTTTTGTTCTAATATGAGAAAAGGTATTTATAAGCAATTCTATTGTCTTGTTCACTAGAATATTTCTCCTTGCTTACTGTATTTGGTCGTGAAGTCTCAACCAACAAATTTATTTCCATCGCTTGATATTTTTCCTTTGATAAGACCTTAGCCAAAATATTTCCCTTTATCAACTTAGTGGGCTTGATGTCCATGCCATACTCCTTAATTTTGGCTATCCACTTGCCCCTTTTCCCTTCGTTGTCTCCTTGTGTGAGAATTTCCTTCAAAACTTTCATAGGAACCTAGGAAATGATTTTCCACTGTAAGAAAACAATAATGAAGCAAATGTGACACGTGAGGTGTTACGAGATGCTTTAATTATTTCTTTCGAAAATGTTACTGATTCCTGGGTGGTAGATTTAGGGGCCTCATTCCATGCCACACCTGATAAGAAATATTTTCATGACTATGTTCAAGGAGATTTTGGACAAGTCCGTTTGGGTGATGATAAACCCTAGTAAAATTGTTGGAATGGGTAAGGTTCTTGTAAAACAACAGAATGGAAACCAATGGCTACTAAAGGAGGTAAGACATGTTCCAGATCTGAAGAAAAATCTGATTTCAACAGGGTAGTTAGGCGGTGAAGGTTGTGTGACAACTTTCACAAATAAAGCTTGGAAGGTCACCAAAGGAGCCCTGGTAATAATAAAAGGCGAAAATGTTGGTACATTGTATTTATGCAATGGTATTTCTAACTCTGTTAATGCTTTAACTTCCAAAGGAGCAGATGCAACATTATGGCATCATACGCTCAAACGCATGAGTGAGAAGGGGATGAAGATTCTTCACTCAGGAATTTGTTTCCGGGTTTGAAGAATGTTGATTTGGACTTTTGTTAGAATTGCATTTATGGAAAATAGAAGAGAGTCAAATTTCTTAGAGTTGGGAAAGAAAATAAGAGTGAAAAATTAGAGCTTGTGCATACAGATGTATGGGGACCTGCTCAGGTATCATCTCTCAGTGGCTCTCGTTATTATGTTACTTTTATTGATGATGTAGCTAGAAAAACTTGGATTTATTGTATTAAGAATAAATCTGATGTATTTGATACTTTCAAGAAATGGAAAGCTTTGGTTGAGATTGAGACAGGAAAGAAATTGAAGTCTCTCAGATCAGACAATGGAGGTGAATATTGCAGCAAAGAGTTTGACAGGTACTGTTCAGAGCATGGAATTCGCAGAGAGAAGACAGTTCCAAGAACACGACAAGAAAATGGTGTGTCAGAAAGGATGAACAAAACAATCATGGAGCGTGCAAGGTGAATGAGATTGCATGCAAGATTGCCTTTATAGTTTTGGGCAGATGCTGTAGATATTGTTGTTTATCTAATAAACAGAGGGCCTTCAAGTTCCTTGGATGGTGGTGTTCTAGAGGAAGCATGGATAGGTAAAAAGGTAAACTACTCCTTTTTAAATCCTTTTGGTTGTGAGGCCTTTGTCCATATTAATAAAGAAAATAGAACAAATCTTGAGGCAGAATCAAATAAATGTACCTTTATTGTATATGGTGTTAATGATTTTGGTTATCGCTTATATGATTATGAAAATCACAAAATCATTAGGAGCAGAGATGTAATATTCAATGAAAAGGTCTTATATAAGAATCAATTGTAAGAAAAGAAATAGGAGAAAGGAAAAAAGGAATGCATAGTTCTTGATGAGATCACTGAAAAAGTAAAGGTGCCTAAAAATAATAATAATCAACAACCACAACAACAGAAACCACCACAATAGCAACAGGCACCCAAACACCTGAAAGTGGTGTTAGAATATCTACCAAGATAAGTATACCCCCTGAACGATATTCTCCTTCATTATATTATTTATTGTTGACTGATTCTCGTGAACCCGAATGTTATGAAAAAGCAATGCAGGTTGAAAGCAGGAAGAAGTGGGAGCTAGAAATGGAAGAAGATATATAATCCTTAATACATAACCAGATTTGGGACTTATTCAAGTTTCCTGCAGGTAAAACTACAGTACAGAATAAATGGGTTTACAGGGTAAAGGAAGAAGATGGAGGAAAGCAGAGGTACAATGCTAGACTTGTGGTGAAGGGGTTTGCATAGAAGAAAGGTATTGATTTTGATGAAATATTTTCTCCTATTGTTAAAATGACTTCAATCAGAACTATTTTAAGCCTAGTAGTAGTTGAAGGTTTGCATCTTGAGCAGTTAGATGTAAAGACAACATTTCTCCATGGAGATTTGGAGGAAAAGATATATATGCAGCAGCCATAAGGATATGAGGTAAAAGGGAAGGAAAAACTAGTGTGCAGGTTGAAGAAGAGCTTGTATGGCTTAAAACAAGTTCCAAGGCAGTGGTATCTAAAATTTGACAGGTTTATGTTTGAACAGGGTTATACTAGATGTCACTCTGATCATTGTGTTTATCTGAAAAAGCAAAATGATGGAAACTACATTATATTGTTATTATATGTGGATGACATGCTTGTTGCAGGGTCTAACATGCAAGAAATAAATGTGCTCAAAAGAAAATTGTCAATTTCATTTCCAATGAAGGATTTGGGAGCTGCAAAACAAATCCTTGGTATGAGAATAACTATAGACACAAAAAATTTCAAGTTAACATTGTCTCAGAATGAGTACATACAAAAGGTATTGAAAAGATTTAATATGCACAATGCAAAACCAGTTAGTACACCTTTTGCTAGCCATTTCAAACTTAGTAAGGAAATGTGCCCAAAGACCCAATAAGACATGGATTATATGTCTAAAGTTCCATATGCATCAGCAGTTACAAGCTTAATGTATGCAATTATCTTCACAAGGCCTAATATTGCACATGCGGTGGGAGTTGTAAACAAGTACATGAATAATCTAGGAAAGGAACATTGGATGGTAGCGAAATGGATTCTCAGATATTTGAAAGTTACCACAAATCAAGCATTATGCTTTGGTGGTTCAAACATTTCTCTATAGGGATATGTTGATGCAGATAGGAAGGTGACAGAGATGACAGGAGGAGCACTACAAGATACGTATTTACTGTAGGTGGAACAACTATCAGTTGGGTTTCAAAAATCCAAAGTGTTGTTGCACCTTCAACAACAGAAGCAGAGTATGTTATTGCTACAGAGGCTAGTAAAGAAATGATTTGGTTACAAAGGTTTATGGGTGAATTGGGTAAGAAGCATGATATCGGCACGTAATACAGTGATAACCAAAGTGCCATTCATCTTGCAAAGAACTCAGCATTTCATTCTAGGACTAAACACATACAACTCAAGTACCATTTCATACGATCAATGTTGGAAGATGGAGAGTTGAAGTTGCAGAAGATACACACTAGTCAGAATCCTACAGATATGCTAACAAAAGTTGTAACCAGGGAGAAACTGAGAATATGCTCAGTTTCAATTGGCCTTCAAGGATGACGATGAAGATGAGAAACAGCCAGGTCCAAAGAGGAGTCATGGTCTAGCAAATGAAGCAGTGGTGGAGTTGCTACAATCATTCTCCAAGTGGGAGATTGTTGGGTGTGGAGCATGATTATTTATAGGTCTCTGTTTCAACTTGACGTATCCCCCAGGAAGTTTGTACATCCCTCCACGCGGGGGGGTGCAGGGGGGTGCGGGGGGGACTTGTCCCCCCCACAGGGATTTGGGGGGGCTAATCCCCCCCGACTGGGGGGTCCAGGGGCCAGCGATCCCCCGACATGGGTTTCTGGGGCAGCACCCCTTAAGCTAAAAACAGATGTAAAATTGCCTTGTAAAAGTATAGTAATTTCTAGTCAATCTGGGTCGTTCATTAGGCGGATGATCTGATGGTAGAACTTATTTTTAGTTTAGGGTTTTTTTTCCCTAGAAGGCAACCCCTCTCTTTGTATGAGGGCATTATATTGAGGCTGTGTAATATATGTGCAAGGAAAATTTTAAAAACCACCCTAAATTTATATGTATAATAAATGGGCTAATCCCCATGATACATAGGAAAAAAGCGAGGTGATTTTATCAATAATATAATATGTATATATGATTTTTTTGGTGAATCTTTCACCAAATTATGTTATCTTGTACAGTGATGGAAAATATTTCACTGAATTATAAAATATTGTAAGATCTTGGCAAATATTTTAGTGAATAATAAAACATTGTGAAGTATCGACGAATGTTTTGTTAAAGTATGAAACCATATATGATAATAATAAAACATATTCATTAAAATGTACTATACTAACATACATGTTTGGAAAAAAAAAAACATAATTTTCTCTTCCTACAAATAGTGTTCCAAGTTTCAATGGCCATGTTTGTCAAGGTTCTTACAATACACTTTTTGATATCCTTCTATTAGTTTTGATAATATTCCACAACAAAGTTCTTGTAGGTATTGATATTGACCACGAGTTCAGTCAAGGTAGGAGAGATTAATCTTTTCTCTACAACTTTTTTCAAGCTACCAATTTTTTCAAGTTATCAAATTTATTTCTTATTCCATAGACTCCAACTGCAAGATAAAAAAAAACACATCAAGTTTGTTTACCCAACATGCCAACAAGTAGCAAGCCCCAACTATATTATATAAGAAAGTATTAGGTATCCCAAAGGCTTGAAGGGGATCTAATTGAAACAAGTGACCATTATGAGAAGCCTTCCAATCAATATATGAATATATAAATGTAGATTTATTATTATTTTAAGTGGAAATCTTCAATTAAATAATAAAATTTAATTACGTCTCTCCCAAGCTAAATTGCGTATTAGCATAATTCACTACCTCATACTTCTCGCATTTTTTAACAACATTGTAACATGTAGATTAATTTCCTTTTTGGTGAGCAATTTCCACCTTTTAGGAAAATATGGTGCAATGACTCCAACCCCTATAGATGATTAGAAAAAACTAAGAATAGCATAGAATCCAACCCCTATAGATCATTAGAACAAACTAAGAATAGCATAGAAGATGAAAGGTTGTACAAAGCAGCTTATTTTTCAAGCAACTAATCCAACATGAATACCTAAACCTTTTCATGAAGATATCATATTGATAATGTTTGAAAAATGGTGGGAAATATTCTGTGAGGGTGATGTGGAAAGAGTGATAAGGTTTCACTATTTTGATTTTTTTTTGTTAAATTAGAAAAACCAATATTAATGGAGATATTCATATTTTTTACTAAATTTTGTGAAGTGACTAAATGTATCTTTAACCATTCACCTTAAGATGTTTTTACAATATAATTTCCTAAGTCTATTTAATATCTTCATTATCATAAAAACCAACCTATATCCATCTTAAGTCCACATCTACCACTCTTAGAGGGATGAAATCTATTTATCCCTCTAAGCACTTGGTAGACCCAGAATTAAGATGGATCTATGATGATAAAATTTTCCCTTTAAATAGTCTATGCTCACATGAATACCATGGTATTAACATGGGTCAACACCATGGGTTATCATAAACCTGGAGCTTAAAAATTACTATTAGTAATTTATAAAAATTAATAAAATTAATAATTGATTTTTATTTTATTTTTTATTTTAACCAAGTTAAAATGCTTAACATACATTAAATTACAACCTCCATTTTTACTCATGATCCACAAGCACTGAGAGGGATCAAATATTTTTTCACTCTATGATAGCTTGCATATCATAATATTTGATCCCTCTTCCAGAGTAAAGATGGATCTATGTTGGCTTAATTCGACCCTTTAAATAGGCTATGTTCCACATGAATACCATGGGTCAATACCATGTGCCATTTTTATTTTTATTAATACTAATATTAGGGTTAATAATGCTTTTTTGTATGGTATTAATAATAATCTAGCCCATGGTATTTGGACCATAGTATTTTTCCCATAGGTTTCACCTAAATATAACGCATTTTTTTAGTGTTCGTAAATATAAGGTGACTTATGGAGTAAATATAAAAAAAATGTTTTATTTATTTACTATACCTCTCGTTTATTTATATTTTTATTAATTTACCATACCTCTTTTACAAATATGGTATTTGGCCCATAGGATTAACTTAAATAAAACCTCTTTTTTGAGCCTTCATAGAAAGAGGGTTATCGACTAAATATAAAAAGAGGTTTTATTTATTTACCATACCTCTAGTTTATTTATATTTTTATTTATTTAACATACCTCCACTTTATTTATATTTTTATTTTTTTACACTCTTGCATGCATATAAGGTGACTTATGGAGTAAATATAAAAAATGTTTTATTTATTTACCATACCTCTTATTTATTTATATTTGTATTAATTTACCATACCTCTTTCATAAATATGGTATTTGGCCCATAGGATTCACTTAAATAAAACCTATTCTTGAAAATTAGGGTGAATGGATGGTTGTAACTCCTAATTTCAAGGGCTAAATTTGCCTTTTTTAGCCTCTCCCTTAAAATAAGGTGGGCTAACCACCATACCTAATTTCTTTATAAAATAAATTTGAGGCGATTTGTAAAAATGTACTATGATACAAAATATTCCCCCACTAAAAATTTAAAACCCCTTAATTCCCCCTAAGGGTGAAAATTCTCCCCTAGAATTTTCCATGTAGATGTGTATTGTTTGAGTGAGAAACAAAGAGGTGAGACTCTGAGAGAAAACAAAGGATATTACAACGGATATGTTGTAGGTTGTGTCTCTTCATTTTGTTGGATAATAGAAAGGAAGGATTGGCATTTCGGGGTGGATGTAGCCCAAACTAGGTGAACCACGTATATCTGTGTCTCTCTGGTTTTATGCATTTTCTGTGTTTATATTTACGCAATATTTTATGTGTTCCATTGCTGTGTAATATATAATTTTCTAACACAAAGGATCTCAGGGAAATCCCTGAATCACAAAAGGTTGTTGCAAGGCATTACTGAATAAGCTCTTTAATAATCTTGTTTGAAGTTCTTTTGTGCATTTTGAAAATGACAACTTCTACAAGTGAGTTTTCAAATTCTTCTTGCTCCCCAAGCTCCTTTGATGGAGACATGAATCAAGACTTGTCCACCATGATGGACATGGTGAGAGAAATGTATGAGGATGGAAGGAAGAGCAGCATACTTAGAGAGCAGTTGAATTCCCTAGAGGAAGAGAAGCAGATGCTTTCGGGAAAATTGTTGGAAATGGAGAGACAACTTCATATTGCAAATATGAACCTAAAAAAGATGAAGAGTTGGAGTCATAGCTCTTTGTTGCCAAAGAAGCCTTGGCCAAGTATCAGCTTGAAGAAGAGGTAAACCATTCCTATTTGTCTTCAAATTCTTCTAAGAATGCTTATATTGGTTCTTTTGAAAAACATACAAGAGGCATAGGTTCCAAGCTAATGTCCAAGATGGGCTACGAAGGAAAAGGATTGGGCAAATATGCACAAGGTATTGTTGAGCCAATAATGGTTGAGGAAAGACCTAAGTATTTGCGTCTTGGCTATGGACAATCTTATGGAGAGAGTTCCAAAGCTACCATGAATGCCATTGAAACAGTTCCAAAAAGGAGTTTCATTGCAGGTCCTCTCCCTCAGAAGTGTGAGGATTATATTCAGGAGAAATGCAATAGCTCGAAACATCATTCATAGGATGCAGGTGTTTAGAAGCACACACTTGAACTAGAGAGTTGTGGAAACTCTGAAAACCTTGAAGAAAGTGATGGTGTTCCAAAGGGAGCCACTTCTTCATTTGCTTCACCTCCTCATGAAGGCAATAAAGGTGAAAGAGACAGGTATAAATCTAGTTCTAAACACATTCCTTTTAATTTTGTGAAGCATGGAAAAATAATTGCATGTTCGTTTTGTGGTTTGGATAACCAATATGTTTCTAGATGTTGGAAGAGGATTGCCATATACAAAAAACTTTTGAAGGAAAATAAGCAAGCAGTCAAAGATCCATAGGAAAAGGCAAATCATGCTGTCAAAAGGACGCACATGTGTTGCACTTACTGCCATAAGCAAGGGCATCTTGCTGAAAGGTGTTGGACTTTGAATCTAGCATTATTTCCACCAAATCTGAAGGAGAAGGTGGCAAAAGAAAATGGCAGGGATGGAAATAAAGATTCCCTGATTGATGTGTTTCAGGATGATTCACATATTGATGTTGATGTGCATACAAAGGAGGGACCTTTGAAATGGACTGGTAATAAATAGTTAGAATTCTTATCTAATTAAGACTGCATGTCTATTGATGCATTTGTTTACATTTCTTTGTGGAATAAATGCAAGTTGTAGGATCTTACCAAAATGGTAAATGGACAGAATTTGAGTAGGAAACTCACTTTATTGCTGCAACATTATGTTCATTCTAGCTTCAAAAGTATAGTGTACTTAAGCGAAAGTTAAAATATGGAATGCATGCATGAGCATGAGATGCATGTGATGCTGGCTTGGGAGAAGTTATCTTGGTAGTGTTTCATCTTTTGGAAAAGATTCCTAAAGGTCTTTTTCCTACATTCTTGACTTGAAGAGTCATTTGTTGTAAGGGCATGTTTATTGGCTTGTCATCTAATCAATAATTTGCAAGTAGATATAAGACATGGAAGGGTTCACAAGATGTGAAATCTATTTCTTTGTTGAAACAGGAGTTAGTCCATCCAGTTGTTTTCTATATTACTGTTGTTGTTAATAGTTGTTGCTGCCATCTTTTCAAATAGGTACAAATGAAATTGTTGTGGAGCATATGTACTTCACATTCGTTTGAGCCACCTTGGATCAAGGATCAAGGCAAAGAAGTTCAAATTACCTTCTGTAAACTTCACAACAAAAGTTTTGCATGAAGTCAAGGAGGAAAATAGTTCTTCCCGAGGTGACCAACCCATCCAAGAAGGGAAGTGGTCAGAGATTTTGGTTCAGAGGCACTATTTAAAGGCAAGCATATGGAGGCTGAAAGAAGAGGGTGTTGTTATTCTCATCTACTGCTCATATCAGTATATTAGTCTTTTGGTGGACCAAAAGTTCTTTTAGTGGGAAGGCATGATCCAAAATGGATCCTGAAACTCTCTAAGTCTTCATGAACTCTCTATAATTTATGCCAAAGATTAAAAATGTTGTGAATATCAAGCTTATCAGAGGAATCCTCATGAAAGTTGCTAACTGCGATCAATGCAGATCAATGAGGGTCATCGATTAACAGTGCACATCAACGGACCATGATAACATGCACTGTCGCAAATTAAGAAAGTCAGCGATGGTTTGAGTCAACAGGGGAGGAATCTCATATGTGATTAGCGACAAGTGTAATCGCATATCGCAGGGCAAACCCCTTGAAGAAAGAGAGCCACATGCGCCCAGACCCAAAAAATCATGAAATGCAGTAGAAAGTGTTTCGGTTCCATCCAAAGAAGGATACCATAGAAACCGGCAGGATATCGGAAGGGCTTTGAATGGTAAGTAGTTTAGACTGAGTCCCACCTGATGCCACACAACGAGTGACACACGTCTGGCGAAAGAGGGAGAAAACCACTCACATTAGATGGGTAAACATTGAGCAAGTTATCCACCTAATCTGTGCGATGACCATAGGATCTGGAGGGTCCAGATCAATGATGGAGATGTCAACCGATGGATGACTAGATTTGACAAAGTTATAAAGCAGATTGTGTGGGATTTTGAAGTCCGACATGGACGATGAGTTGGCAAAGATTCGTGTTTTGCGGGAAATCTTGGAGTAAATGGAAATAATGACTGTTTCAAGACATAGACTGTTTCCAGTGAACCTGACATGCTCATCTGTTAAAGGAATAGGTGGCCACCTCCCTATAAGGCATTATGCACTTACTATAACCGTTGAAAAGAAGGGATTCGAATGGATAGAGGAATGGAACCAGAAAGCTGAGAAGCAGAAATGAATAGTCAGGAAGCAGATTGGCTTTAAAGCCACAAACTAATAGAGAGGAGAGGGAGTGGCCTAGGAAGCAGTAAGCAGATTTGGAAGTAGAGAAACCAGAGCAGAGCTCACTATAATAGGCAAACCCACAAGAGGTTGGAGGCAAAGCTGCAGAGCCAGAGAGCTCTAATAGACTTCTAAAGAGCCACGAGGATGTAGTGAAGTTGCAACACAGTAGGAGATCGAATGATTGAGCTGTGACTGGTTGTCTAAGGTGTGTTGAAGACAGGAGAAGGAGTTCCAGAGACAAATGCAGAATTCTGAGGGAGTTAGAGAAGCCAGAAACTCGAGAAGCTCAGAGCACTAACAGAAGGAGTCAAGTCCAGAGAAGCCTAGACCTATCTGTAGAACAAGGACAGCTAGGGGTAAGATGGCATTCTAAGCCCATTGGTTCAGTTGTAAACTGATGGAGTTAAGTGTAGAACTTGTAAAAGAATTGAATCCATAATCCCCAAGAGCCTAATTGAGTTGATTAGAGCTCAAGGAGACATAACCCAAGATATCAGGCTGAACTCCATATTATATTGTTGTCTTATGTGTTTGTTTTTACTGTTGCTTTATCTACTATTATATGCATTTATATATCAGTTTAAGCGCATTCCCATATTAGCAAAAACAACAGATTTTAAAGTGAATAATCAGCTGAAAACAAATACAAGCATATACCCATATTTTCAAGAAATTCTTATTTCGCATTAGTTAATCAAATAGACTTGACAAAATTCAAGCTTTGGAAGTGGGAGAGGATCTTGTAAGCTAGACAAGAAGCCTTTAGAGCACCAATTTCATATCATCTATGGAGGTTTCCCCCAGTGCGCCAAAAAGAATATCTCACTAACCTATGAGCTTGGTTAACTCATAAAGAGAGATGTTCACACGAGTCTTTTTCATATCTTCAACAACATTGTACTCAAGAGCAGGAAGATTCCCCGAGTTGTCTAGGGGTAGACTTGTGTTCATGTTGTTTGGTGGGTTTCTTTTATCTTTGTTGTTCATGGACGTACTTTTGGCTATAGTTGTCTTCCCAAACTTGCCTTGTGTTTTATGTATTGAGACGACCGATGGATCCACTATTCTGAGCAGATGTTGTCTTACCTTTTCTCTTAGAATCTCAAAAATAGTGGGGGCCCCTTGACTCCTCAAACTATATCAATTGTTCTACTTTGGGGTTGGACGGTCACTCGAAGGTTCCTTCTCAGTGGTTTTTTTCTTTCGGGCAACGTTAAGACATTGATAGATGTTGATTACATGCCCAATACCCAGAGCTTCATCAGATGCAACAACTTCCTCTTCATCTTCATCCTCAGGCTAAACCTGCTCATTATCTCAAAAATTATCATTCAACCTTATAGCCATGGTGCTCATTAAATAGTTGCATTCTGGACAATTATTTTCTGAATATATGTCATCATGGACCATGTAGAAGTGATCCATTGCAATCTCATCCAAGTGGATCAAAACATTAGAGCTCTTTGTAGATTTAGTCAAGGCACTACTGTTGATGCATAATTTCATATTCTTCTTCTATGCAAATATGGGAGGCCTGTTGCTCACGGATGTCTCAATTGTCTATTTCTTGTGTTCAAACACTTTGGTTGTCAGGGACTTGACGAGACGAGTAAGTTTCACAATTTCACTTGCTTCATTTTCCTTTACCTTACTCATAGAATTCTGAGACATCATGCCCCTATCTTTCGAGTCCTTAGTTGGTTTGGTGTCTATAGTGAACTTGTTCAAGATAAGGTGAAACCTCTGGTTAAATTCTTTCACTTTTCTTTCTGCTCCATCTTGAGACTACCCAACTCTTTCAACAACATGGTGGGGGTTTTTTTGATAGCAAACTTCTCAAGGAGAATTCCCTTGAACATCCCCCAATTTTGAATGGAGTTGAGAGGAAGGCTATGATACCATACAACTGCTCTACCATCCAAGGTACATGGAAATAGTCTACATGAAACATCATCATAACGTACCTCGAGTCTCTGCATATGTAGGTAGAACGTGTCTTGATGGTCTTCCACCTTCACTACTCTGTTAGGTTCATACTTTGTTAATAGTTTCTCTACATGTCTTCACATCTTATGCAAGACACTCGGGAGTTCCAATAGACCCCGTGTCATCCATTCTATATTTTTATCAGCCATATTGTCTTCTTCTTTGTCCTCCTCCTCTTCTTATAAATCTGATGGTGCAAGCTCTAAATATGTTGGTTCGTCTTTGTCTCCACCTCATCCACTACCTTCCCCTTCGCTGCCTCCACCAAAACTTGAGCCCAAGAGTAATTTATTAACTTATTATCCTTCCAGGAAAATAAGAGGTTCCTCTTCTTTCTCAAAAACTTCTGTCAGCTCTTCAAGAGTGCAAGGATAACTTCTTCAACATATGAGACTACCACTTGTATAGGTGTAGTCTTTTGCTTCCTTTGTGAAGAGGGAAGAGTGTGTACTCCTGGAATCATTCCAATAGCTTTAGAAAAGTAACGGGTGATGGGACGGATAACACGGACGTGATGATATGAAATTTCATGTTCGAGTCTCGTAGGTGAGGAGTAACCAACTTCAGATTTTTGCGTGAGAGAGAGAGGAATTTCATGTTACTACCTTGACTAGATGATAGATAAGTGGGGTTGAAAGGGAATTCAACAATAAATTACTAGTGGCCCTCCTTCTAGTTCCAAAAATGTTAATGGTGTTGGACCCACTAACATTCAGGGGATCTCCCTGGTATGAAGTCCCAACTAGACCTCACACCATTTGGTGTAGGAATCCCATCCAGTACAATCACCCGGTTTCCATTATCTTAGAGATTTTCCTTATCCCTTGTTTTTTAGCACTTGAGAGTGTTATGCTTGTAACTTCAAGAAAGTGAGGTGGGTATGCCTAGTGAGTATGTAATGTAACTCTGTGTTCAGGTTCTCTTACTGTAAGGGAGAGGGTAAAAGTGAGCCTCTAGATGAGAGGTAGTAGTACCACCTAGGGAGAGACACACACAAAAAGAACAAGGGTCTATACAATATCTGGTAGAATAGTCCACATTTGATGTAGCAGTTGTTAAAACCAAAGTGCAAGGGAAAACAAATACACCGTCTAGCAGAGTAGTCCACATGGGGAGTGATGGTCATTATAACCAAGGAAAATAAGAATGATTTGTCTAATGTACAGTGGAGTAGTCCACACGGATGAGATAGAAGTGATAAACAATAAAACACATATTCAACAATGTAAGTACTAAAATAATTGAAGTAGTTCAACCATATTAGTATAGGTTAAGCAAACATGCATTACAAATGTTTAAATAATAGTCTTACAAATAGATACAAAACATGCATGAAAATGTGCTAGCCTGAGACAAGCTTATGAATTAAGTAAAAGTTCCAAGACACATCTATACAACATACATCACTAGCCCCAGTAGTGGGACATTGGAGCCACTACTCGCTCCTCAAAGAAAATACTGCAGACTCTCAAGGCTACGTGGGAGGAGCCAAGGTGAAAAGTCCATTTCCTATACAATGAGGGGGTAATATATAGCCAAGGGTGATTCTTGATCCTTGTAACTCTTGGAATTCCCTCATGACCGTTCAACTTCCTATTACTTTTCAACTCCATGTGACTCTTCAACTTCATATGTGTGTCTCTTGGACGTTCAACTATTAACTATGAAACTCCATTAGGTTTTCTTTTAAACACCTAGTTAGAGCTCCCTCCAAAGAGGGGTGTAAGGGTTGTTCTATTCCTCAACTTCAATCACTATTCCCACATGTGTTATGCTCTAGGTTTTTCTTCTAACACAAAGGTATATTTAGGAACTCTTTTCACCTTGTTATATATTTTTCCATTATGTGGTATTCACTAGCTCCAAATTTTTTGAGATTCAAATATCTTGATTTATTATAAAATGTAAACAATAACTTGGGATTAGTGAATCTACATCATTTTATTTCCCAAATATGTAAGTTTATTCAATCCATGAACATGTCTCTTTCTCTCACATTGTGAGGGAACTTAATCAAATTGTAGATAATTTTTCCAAGGTGGCATTGGATTTTGAGGGTTTGGTTTTGGTTGGTGAGTATGTGGATGATTAGGAGATTCAAACTATATCTATCAAGAATTATTATTTGAAATTTTTCATCTTTATTCAAACTAGTTGTTGTTGTTGTTGTTGTTGTTGTTGAATAAATTATATTAAAAAAAGTTTCATTACAATTATATGAAACAATAGATTAAGATCTCGCAATCTAAGCTCATTCTAATATTTATATTAAAACTTTTATAATACATTAATTCAATAGTAATATAGCCTATATAAAAACAAATTGTGAAATAAAGCATATATAGCATAAATCATTTTAACTATGGATTTAGTAAGTGTAGAGAGGTATCAAACAATTTCTTTTAGAGTACAAAACTTGACGAAAAGTTTGTGCTTTAAGGGATTTGATCTTTCTGTCTTGATAGGTTTGTGGTTAATATGGATTTATATGAGTTGAGTGTGTGTGTACACATGCATAGCATGTGTAATTTTTCACTTTTTCAAGTGATCTTTTGAATGCATGAATAGATTTAACACCTTAAAATCTAGATTGTGTCTGCTACAAAGCTTCAACTTGTAATTGTTGGAGTTTAGACAAATGTGAGAAAAACATATACTAGAAAAATGAGCAAACTGTAGAATAGTGATACTTAAGGAATAGGCTCCCCCACCCTCTTAAAGTATTAGCTCTTTCCAAGTTATAAATTCCTAGTATACATGGCCTCTCACTATGAATAAGATTGTTGTTATGAGATACTACACACCATATACAAGTTTGAGTGGGTTGATGACCATGAACAAGGCATCATGAATTACATTAGAACTAGTAGGAGGCATTACATACCATAGGATTGTGTTTAGGACTTATAAAGATGGGTGGAATGGAATCAAATTCCTTGGGTTGTTAATGATGCTTCTTATGCTTGAAGGCCATGGAAGATGTATCTATCCATCATACATAACCTAAGGAGAATAACTTTGGAATCTAAATAAAACTATGAGTGTGGTTAGGAGGTATTACACACAATAGATTATTTGTATAACATTCACAATAATTGTTGGATAAACTAATTGGCTTATTTCCCATACATGAATGATTCATTCAAGCACCACTCATAATAGTTTGAGGGGAAATTCAATCTCTAGATTACAATATAGTTATTTTATAAGGTACCATGCACCACCAACGTGTATCAAGGCCTTAAAAATTATAATGGGGTAAAAATGAGCGCCTTAGGCCCTAAGTGAGGATATTTTAGCTTCATGCCCATGAACAAGGCCATAAGCCACCACAAAAAACCACTATTGGGGATCATTCTTTTTGAACTAGGAATGTTATCATTCTTAAGTGGTATTATGTATGCGCCTCCAAATTAGATAGAAATTGAGATCCATCTAATCTTTCCTATGCACATTTAACAAAAACAACAACATTTAAAGTGTTGCATGTAGTACATTCCAAACGTGTTGGATTGAGATAGATATAATTCCATTTATTTTTTAGAGGGAGTGTTGAAAATGCAACAAGATATTCTTAATTTAATTTTGTCATTGCATTAAATTGGGAGAAAAATTGTAATTCCACATCACAAGACAACTTGTATGAGTTAACTATGTTAATTTGAATTAGTTGGTTCAGTGAATTTGAGTTGAGGTTCTAACTTGAGCAATGTAGAGTGTCTCCTACTTTGTAGGAGCCCTAGTTGAGATTATTTTGAGTTGTGATTAATTACTTGAGTTTAACTAAGTTAAAGTTAGTTAACTAGTTCCAATTGTTGGAACTATCGGGCTGTGTTATATTATTTCCATGACTAGCCCACGTAGTTAACTAGGGGGTAATAAGGGGGGCGGAGCCCCCCTTTCGTTACGCTGATTACATAGCAGGGGAGTCACAAAGGGTTTGAGGGGTGCAGGTAACCTCACTCTATGGGGTCTAGGACAACACCCCAAAAAATTTTGGTTTTGGACCCTATATTAGTTTGGGTGGACCTACCTATGGTTTTGTGCATGGTTTTCACACATGGTTTTGGATGCGATTGTTTTCGGTCCATGGTTCTAGACGCGATGGTTTTTGGTCCATGGTATTGGATGCTTCAGCATGTATAAATATGTATTGTAACATTGAAAGGAACATGATGAAAAATCAAGCTGGTAGTCCTGGTTTTGGGATCCAGGGGAAAATCTTTGTGTATATGTGTTTTATGTGTTATGCTCTCACATTGTTTATTTTCTGTTTTTTAGAACTCATATGCAGGTAATTTCTGTGCAGGGTTAAAAACTACAGGAACTAGTTCAATGAGTTAACTAATGATTCACTCAAATAACTCATGCATGTCAGATCTGAGAGGTAGCCAATTGATATTGGAGTTTAGGGACAATTGACTATCAGTTGTATAATCATTGCAATTGTACAGGTGGTGCATGCAGCCAGAGGAAGGCCTATTATGGATTGCACAATTCCAGGAAGAATTTCCCTAATTAATAGGGGATAATTCGCAAGGAAACAATGCAAGTAAATAGAGACTTGGGCAAGTAGAGATTTCGTTAAGTATTAGCATAGGCTTATGTAGAATGCGGTGTGAGATAGATATAGATAGTGCAGAGGTTTCTCAGGATTGAGAAAAGCATTGTAGTCTTCTCATATTTTCTAACTAATGTAATATACTAATAACAGGGTTTTTAGTTGTGGCTTTACCCAAGAAATCATTATGTAATGTCTTTATTGAATTATTTCTCTTGTATGCTTCGTGATTTCCTGATCATTTAATTGTTTTCGCTAGTGAGTAGAGTATATTCAAGTATATAGTTTTAGTAAATTACAAATAGTAGTTTGAATCTACAAGGAATCTCTACACCTAATGCGCTTAATAATGAATTTTTCAGCTACAATATGTTCTTAGGAATGTTAGATATGAATTTCATATCTTGTTTGATTAATGCATTTATTCTGTAGAATATAGGATATATTTGATGCAAATCATAGGAAATCTATTCTAGAGAAAAAAAATGGATCTCCTCCCTGCCCCAGGATCACCAAAACTAGGTAGGCTTAGAGTAGTCATTACTCTTCTTTGTAGTTGTGAAGTCACAGGGAAAAAACTATTATTTTACAATACTTCTAGAGGGAAGAAGTCGTCTCTTCATGGAGGTTGTCCCTCAGCTATTTTTGTATAAATAAGAGGCTTTAGTAGCCCATTGGATGAGAACTTTTGGAGATAGAATCACCAATAGTGAAGACTTTTGCCCGACATTTTAGTTCTTTGATATTTCCTATATGGGGATATTTTTTGGTTAAAGAGAAGCACTCTTCAATTTCTAGTCTAATTTTCTCTTATGGATGTGATTCACCTTAGGTTAAGGCCCAACCTAAGTGCTCAAGACCCTTCTTGTATTTTTTACTTTGCATGCATTACTTCATCTATATATGTTTTTGTAATTCCAATTCTTAATATTGTCTTTTGTAGGATTGATAAATCAATTCATTCATGAGATTTTTTCTTATGCATATTGACTTAGTGAATTTAGCCATACTTACTCCATGCAAGTTAGTGTCCTTTTTCATGCACTAACCTATTTATATTGTTTGAATTTAATTGTTGCTCATATATTTTTGCACTTTGTAATTACATAAATTTGTGTGTTGCAGAGCTACAGGAACCTGCATAATCAATAATTTTCTAAAAGACTTATTTGTCATATGTGTAAGGACTTTAGAAGTACCCTCTAACCATTTGTTATTCTTCCCCACCTTCACTTCCAAAACTACAAGTAGAAGACACAAAATTGGTCTCCTCTGTTTCTTGTAGCAAAATAGGGGCATCCTATAATTGTCCATAGATTACATAAAAAAACCTCCATATTACATCAAGCCCTAAGCACGGAATTTGGAAGTTTGGAGATACCCTATAATTCTTGACCTAGTAGTTGTAGCAAAATTGCCTTTATTTTCTTCAAATTAGGGTTTGTTGTTTTAACATTCTCTTTCGGCTGTAAGTTGATTTATCATGCATCATATACTAGACATGATACTGCTCCATACTTCTTAAAATGATTTGATTTCCTTTACTAGAAATAGCATAGTTTTATTCATTATCCTTTACTTTCTGAAAAAATATAGTAGGTTTATTTTCAGACATTTAATTTTCTACAAATATAGTAGGGCTACCTTTTTATGTTTCCTTTCTTTCTATATAATGTTAAAAGGGAAATTTTGCAAAATTTAGGATTTGATACATTAAAACCCTATTACTTAGGTAAATAAGAGATGAGTTGACTGATCTCCTTAATCTAATGAGTAAATAGAATGTATCCCAATTACCATTTCAAGAAACCTTTAAAATATGTAAGCACATATCAAGAGAAAGTTCATGATTAAGTAAAACAACATCAAGGTCAGTAAGTCAAGTTGAACTTGGTAATTTTCTACATAACTTTCACACGTATATTCTTAATAATATAAGTAAAAACAAATAGATATGTCAAAAATGAAAAATAAGCAAGAAGAGAATGTTAAAATTTGTGTCAAGTGTACTACAAACATATGCTACAAGAGATTGTCCATCATTACCAGGATTGAGAGAAGTTTAACAAGAAGATAGTTGAGCAAATTAAACACCTAAACATTTGGCTCCAAAGATACCTTAGCAGCATCGTGAGTCAGGTATGGTGAAATATCTTTCCCTAAAATACCCAAGTTAAAATATCCTTTGAGGCACCTAGGGAATGTCTACTAGCCAAAAACCTCTATGAGGCAGCTAGTGGGCACCAAGAAAGAAAGAGAAAAAATAAGAAAAATAAAAATAAAACAAAATAAAAATGATAAAAATTGTGTTCTTCATACCTTGGTGAATGTGCAAGAACAACAAAAATTCAAGAGGTAAGATAGACAGACCATCACGTAATCACAAGCACATGAACCTCTAGAAAATCCATGGAGCCTTCCCACACCATTTCCATCCATTATCCCACCATTCTAAAGATTCCACTCATCGTTCCCAAGCCTTTCTGATTCACTTTCTTAGTTTTCTTTAGATTTTATAGGAAGGGTCTGCAATGTTATAGGAAGTCACAGAATTAATTAAAAAAAAGGGAAGAAAATTGTTTTGACCATATCCTTCAAACCATGCATCCATTGGTTGAGATTATTTATGGGGAGATGCATAAGAGTGATGGTAACATGCTCGAACAATTTTAGGAAATTGTAGTGTACATAATTTTAAGAAATTGGCCACCGTCACCTATATCTATTTCTCATGTTTCTTGATATTCATGAATCTATTGGCCAAGATATTTTATGGGGAAATTCATAAGGGTGATGGAAACATGTTCAAAAAATTTCAGGAATTTTTTTTCAAGAAATTGGTTGTCATCACTTACAACTATTTCTCATTTTTCTTAAGATTCATGCATCCATTAGTTGAGAGCTTTTATGGGGAGATGCATAAGGATGATGATAACATGCTCAAAACACTTTAGGAGAATACAATCTATTATTTGAGGGATATGGGAAAATAAATATGCTACAATAAATGGACACATTCTATAGCCTAGATTTGGAAAAAATACATAAACCAAAGATTTTCTTCACCTAAAAGCAAGAGTAAGGCACCTAAGGGTTCCTAGCATTCATTCACTCCATTAGCACCCGTAACCCCTAATTTTCCCCTTATTATCCATCACTTCTCAAATACTTCAATCCAACATTTCCACTCTTTCCCATTAGTCACAAGTGCAAAATACATCCCCATCACCACCAACAACTTCCTTCTAAATTATGAAAAAATTTTGAAGGCTCCAACAAGAAATAATTATTATTCTAAAGAGCTTTTGTGGACTCTACAGGAAAAAACAGTCTTGTAGAAATCTTCAAAATCCATACAGGCCTAAGTATCCGTTAAATGTAAAGACACAAACCCATCATATTCGAAGGACCTCTTGTAGGATGATATAGTATCTCATGTCTGCCTACAACATTAACACTTTATCCACCTAGGGTAGCATCACTTACACCACTTGTATCAGATTTATTTAAAGCAGTATTATCAACACTAAAAAGACTCCAGGTCTCGAGAAGTAGTAGGAGTAGAATCAAAATCTCTAGTAGGATCATCAAAGGAAGCAGCAACATCTAAGTCTTTATAAATATCCTCAAAGGTAGCCTCAACATCTAAATCAACAACATCCATGACACCTAAAAAAAGCATATATGGTAAGGCACATGTATGCACATCTCTAACCCCATGCTTCAAACATATTCTAGCTTGAGAAAACATTAGATGTGTGACAAGGAAAGGTTTTTTATAGCCATATTTAGTTAGCAGGTAGCATCAGCCATATCTAGCAGTGGACTTTAATTTTCCACCAAGACACCCACATGTGTGGGAGAGGAACAAGACAAAAGTGGAAAGGACTCAAGAAAGTGGATTTTTATCGTAAAGTACAAGTAGGTGGGGACCAACTCACTTAACTCAAAGCACTCTAATCTTATTTTGCATGCAATATTGTGTATATAAAAAAATAATAAAAGAATGCGGACTTGTCATCACCATAGGAGTAAAGTAAAAATCTTGATCTACATATTGACTATTATAGGATCTTATAGGTGCTACTACAGGAGATAGACAAACTACTACAAGATCCTACAGGTTGCTACAAGAAATGGAAAACTTACTATATGAGGCTGAAATTTTTCCCAGAACATCTAGAAAAGATTCAAATGACTTAATAGGAAAGGGGATATTCAAAATAAATGTAAGTCACAATCCTTTTTTCCATCTGCATTTGACAAAGTTATTTAAAATTGCCTCAAAGGAAATTCCTTACATTTTATAGTCTAAATTTACATAGTGCAATAGTGAGTGGAATGGTTGTTTTCCTTTTCTTAAAAGAACTATAGACTCAAAAATGGTGCTGAAATACATAAAATGGTTGGATAAACATACTCTAATGTCCTTAAGAGGCAATACTATACATTTTCCATCTACTACAAGGTGCCCTGCTACTGTAGTAAACCCTAGCTCTTATAGTAGGAGAGACCCCAAAAAAGGCTCAGAAAGAGTTATAAGAGACACAAACAAAAGAAGAAATAGAAATAGAGACAAAGGAATCCATGGAAGAGAGACAAAGGAAAAGGCAGGAGAAAAATAGAAAATGCAGGTTGAGCCAAAGACAAAGGCAAAGATAATAGAGATATGATTCGAGGCTCAAGATGTTCTTACACCTTAGGAAAAACAACAAGAGTTCAATGAAACACCAATAGAACTGGCCAAATAAAAGGAATAAGGAATAGGCAAAACATTCCATGATCTACAAGGAACAAGGGTACTCTCTAGAGGAAGAAGTGGTTTCATTTACTAGAACTCAATTATACAATATAATTTTTTAACAAAATGGGGCCCACTGGATTAGGATTAGATCCAGTCCTACAATACTATTAGGCCTAAAATAACCTCAACATCAACAAAACGAGGGAATGGGGGGGAATACATTGAGTAATATGCAAGATTCCATCCAGTAGGGGCGTCTAAATCCATATCATCATGGGATGTTAGAAAAGTCATTAGAGGGATACATGAAGAACAACAGTGCAAATAATATGAGTAAGTTACTCAGATGATGCATAATAGTTTTACTAGGGGGTATTGCGGGATTCCAAACTATAGACAAACTGAGGCCCATATAACCTTTCCTAGGAACATTTAACATTTCCTTATGCATGATTTCAAGCCTCTGTGGAAGTTTTCTGTAGCTTCATGTTCCAGATTGTCCACAGTTTCAACTTCATTCTACCGAAGTTTCAAACCCCAAAGGGGGTCCATCATCAGGAAAAATCAGAAAGATAGGGATGAATGAAAGATCATTTGAGAGAAAAAGCTGAGCCCGCGGGAATAAATAAACTAAAGAACCCTAATATAAGGGCCGATACAGATTATTCTTTAATTTTTTCATTCTTTTAATAAGTACTTATATTTATATTAATAATATTGAATTAGATTCAAAAATATTTAATTTTAATTTTAATTAATTAAATTAGTTTGCATTGATTAATTGATTAATTAATTAATAACCCAAACTTTCCGACTCGAATGTCCTTTCGATCTTCATGCTTCCAAGGGTCTCGAGGGGTTCATCTGTCTAATCAGGGGGAACCAGTTTCCACTGATTTCGCTACCATTGTCCCTGTTGAGGTTCTGCGGAAATTTCATAATTTCGATGGCTTCTCTGATTTTTCTTTTGTGGTAATTGTCCTCCCTTGCACTTACCCTGGCGTCTTCCAAACACATATGATGTTTGGTCTTGGATGAGTGCTCTGCAAGGGCTGATGTACAGGATCTTTCATTCTTTATGTCAGCCGCGTGTTCTTTAAGCCTGGTTTTCAGAGATCGACCTGTTTCCCCAATATAACTCCTCCCATATGAGCAATCAATCTTGTATACTCCCTTAAGCTGTTGACAATCAATGTTATCCTTAACTGACCTCATCATCTGCCTTATCGTTCCACATGTTGTAAATTGAGTGTCTATGTTTCTCCTTTTTAATATTTTTGCGATCTTGTCGGTAACCCCTTGGATGAATGGAAGGTAAACCCTCCCTTGTTTTTCTTTTTTGTCTTCGGGGGTGCGCTTCGAGAGGGCCCTGTCTTGAGCCCTTCTTATAGCTTTCTTGATGCTCCACTCCTTGTATCCAATGCTCTTGAAGACAAAGGTTAAGTGTTCAATCTCCTCCTTCAGGTGATCAGGGTCAGAAATCCTGAAAGCCCTAACAGCCACGGTGTTTAGAACGCCAAATTTCTGTGAGGGATGATGGTAAGAGTCAGCATGAAGATAGCTATTAGTGTGAGTTTTCTTCCTATAGACCTGGTGCCCCAAGGTACCATCCTCCCTTCTACTGATCAGGACATCCAGAAAGGGAATCTTACCATTCTCTTCAAGCTCCATAGTAAATTTAATTTTAGACGATAAAGAGTTAAGATGATTGAAGAATTTCTCAAGCTCTGTTCTTCTGTGGGTCCAATTCAGGTTGGTGTCATCGACAAATCTTTTCCACCAAGCTGGTTTCAAGTGGAATGAGTCAAGGGCTTTCCTTTCAAAGTACTCCATGTATAGGTTAGCGACAATAGGTGAGAGCGGGGAACCCATGGCAACTCCAGAAATTTGTTCATAATAGTGATCTTGAAAACTGAAGAAAGTGGACCTTAAACAGATTTATGCAAGCTTTGTTGGTTGAGGATCAGTGGCCATTTTTATAACATGAATAGGTTCATCAAGGGGAATCTTTGTAAACAAGGATACGACATCAAAGCTCACTAGAATATCGTCTTTATCCACCCTTTTATCCTTAATAAGATTAACAAAATCTGTTGAGTCTTTAATGAAGGAGTCTGTGTTACCAACCAGAGGTTTTAGGATCTTAGCTACATACTTAGCTAATTCATAAGTAGGGGAACCAATGGTGTTAACAATTGGTTTGAGAGGGACCCCTTCCTTATGGATTTTTGGTAATCCATAGATTCTGGGAATAACTTCACAGGAGGGAATCAACCTCTTTTTTATTTTATCTTCCAGGTTGGTTTCCATGATGGCTTTCTTGACCTGCTTCATCACCTTGGGAATGGGGTTAGAATTGACCTTTCTGTAACTACCACAACTCAAATGCTCATTCATTTTATGAATGTAATCTTCCTTGTTTAACATAACGTTGGCTCCACCTTTATCAGCTTTAAGGACCACTATTTTATCATTATTACGGAGAGATTTCAAAGCTTCCTGCCCTTCCTTATTAAGGTTACTCTTTGGGCATTTAGACCTCAACAAAGCTAGGGAACATTCCTGTCTTAATATTTCTCTGTCGTTTGATGAAAGACCTTGAGTCCCATTCTCAATGTTGTAGATGATGCTTTCAAAAGGAATATTTTTAGGTGAGACTGCAAATCCCAAACCTTTGCTCAAGATTCTGATTTCTTCAGGATTGAGAATTACAGATGAGAGATTCACAACCCTTTTATCATGTGTATTTGGAGTAGAGGGGCTCTCAATAACTTTATCATTGCTGTGATTATTCTTGGAAGCATTATAATTATTAATAATCATTCCATGGTTAGAATCATTTTCTGCATCGAAATTTTCAGGTTCCAAGCCACTTTGGTTTTTGTAATCATTCATAATTTCTTTAGCATTGGTATTGACAGCATAGGGAATGTTGTGCTCCACACTGTGATTGTTTATATCCGCATTACCCATAATTCCATCAGTATAACCCACTCTATTAACCATTAACATTTCCGCATTACGCATTAGATTCTTCTTAACATTACCCACGTTAATACTTGATACACCCATGATATTTTCATTTCTTATGTTATTGGGATTGATAACGTTGTCAGCGCAGGGGGATGAGTGAGTTTCCACGCTGGTTATGGGTTCTGCGTTATTCATCATGTTGCTAACAACTTTTTTACCCGCATTACCCACGTTATTACTCCTTAAATTATCTTTAATTGTCACAATTTTATCATTATCTATGCAGCTAATCATTGAAGTGCTGGAGTTAACGTTGTCAGCCCAGGACATTGGGTGATCCACGCTGTTTTCTGTGTGGTCTACGCTGGTTATTCTGGGCTCCACCCTGGAATCCGAAATCTTATTGCTTTTAACTACTTTATTACCCATAACATCACTGCTTTTAAAACCCACAACGTAGTTGGTGTTGCTAGAGTTCTCAGTGCAGTTGGTATTGGGATAAATACCTTGATCACCGGATGAGTTATTGGAACAGCGTAGAGGATGAGTTATTGGAACAGCGTAGAGTTTTAATGTTCTTGATGCTGCCAGTGCCAAAACCCCCAGCGTAGCTGTTAACCACAGAAAAATCCATACCTCTTTCTAGCCTGGCCAACTTCCTGGATTGTCTTTCTCTGGCTATTCTACCTTGTGACTGTGCTTTCAATGCAGCTTTCGCATCAACAATTTTCCAGAGATCAAAGCTAATTTTCATGGTTAGTTTTAGATGCCAGGAGAGGGCCAGCTGATTGAGGTAATCTAAGGCTGCCCTAGTTCTCTTAATTTCACTCCTGATTAGTGCTAGGCTCAATTTTAAAAACGACCTATTATTATGCTGATTAAACAGTCTGTGATTAACTTTAGCAAAAGGAGGAATGATTTTCTTGTTCCTACATTCTTTCAGAAATTCCAGGTCCGCAGCTCTCCTCTCAATTTTTATCCTCAGGATTTCGAAAGACAGATCTCTTTCCATGTTTCCCCTCCGTACAGGGAAGTTATGTTTGATTTCAAGCCTCTGTGGAAGTTTTCTGTAGCTTGTAGCTTCATGTTCCGGATTGTCGACAGTTTCAACTTCATTCTGCCGACGTTTCAAACCCCAAAGGGGGCCATCATCAGGACAAATCAGAAAGATAGGGATGAATGAAAGATCATTTGAGAGAAAGAGCTGAGAAAGAGCTGAGGGCCTTCGAATAAATAAACTAAAGAACCATAATATAAGGGCCGACACAGATTATTCAAGGGCCGACACAGATTATTCTTTAATTTTTTCATTCTTTTAATAAGTACTTATATTTATATTAATAAATCAATTAATTAATTCGTCAATTAATTAATTAATTAATTAATTAATATCAGATTTTTATTAACATTAATTAATTAATCCATTACTTTAATTAGAATTTTAACCCTAGATTTTAACAAATTAAAATTAATTATTCATTTTGCTATATTCATTTTATTAATTAGTTAAATTAAATCAAAATTGAAAACCTAATTGATATATATAAAAACCCTAAATCATTTATTATGCTTTAATTTATTATGATGATTAAACATATTTTATTCTTATTTTAATCTTATTTTTACTTTTATTTTTCTATTATTATTTATTATTTTTATATTTATTTTTATTATTAATTCTATTTAATTAAGCCATTAATTTAATTTAATTTAATTAATATTAAATTGAATTGAATTAATTTGCATTGATTAATTGATTAATTAATTAATAAACCAAACCTTCTGACTGGAATGTCCTTTCGATCTTCATGCTTCCAAGGGTCTCGAGGGGTTCATCTATCTAATCAGGGCGAACCAGTTTCCACTGATTTCGCTACCATTGTCCCTGTTGAGGTTCTGTGGAAATTTCATAATTTCGATGGCTTCTATGATTTTTCTTTTGTGGTAATTGTCCTCCCTTGCAATTACCCTGGCGTCTTCCAAACACATATGATGTTTGGTCTTGGATGAGTGCTCTGCAAGGGCTGATGTACGGGATCTTTCATTCTTTATGTCAGGCGCGTGTTCTTCAAGCCTGGTTTTCAGAGATCGACCTGTTTCCCCAATATAACTCCTCCCACATGAGAAATCAATCTTGTATACTCCCTTGAGCTGTTGACGATCAATGTTATCCTTAATTGACCTCATCATCTACCTTATCATTCCACATGTTGTAAATTGAGTGTCTATGTTTCTCCTTTTTAATATTTTTGCGATCTTGTCGGTAACCCCTTGGATGAATGGAAGGTAAACCTTCCCTTGTTTTCTTTTTTGTCTTCGGGGGTGCGCTTCAAGAGGGCCTTGTCTTAAGCCCTTCTTATAGCTTTTCTTGATGGTCCACTCCTTGTATCCAATGCTCTTGAAGACAGAGGTTAAGTGTTCAATCTCCTCCTTCAGGTGATCAGGGTCAGAAATCCTGAAAGCCCTAATAGCCAGGGTGTTTAGAACGCCAGATTTCTGTGAGGGATGATGGTAAGAGTGAGCATGAAGATAGCTATCAGTGTGAGTTTTCTTCCTATAGACCTGGTGCCCCAATAAAATAAAATAATAATAAAAATAAGAATAAAATACGTTTAATCATCATAATAAATTAAAGCATATTAAATGATTTAGGGTTTATTTATATACCAATGCAAATTAATTTAATTTAATTTAATTAATTATATTAATTAAATTAAATAAATTTATTGGCTTGAATAAATAGATTAATAATAAAATAAATAAAAATAAATAATTTTATGTTAATTAAATAAATTAAATTAATTCTATTAAATTAAATAATATAATTAAATCATTTTATCTATATTTTTTAAATTAAATAGAATTAAAATTAGAATTAATAAAAATTAAATAATAATAAAAGAAATTAATATATTAATAAATTAAATTAATAAATAAGAATTAAAATGTTTAATCATCATAATAATTAAGGCATATTAAATGATTAGGGTTTTTTTATATATCATTAGGTTTTCTTTTTGATTTAATTTAACTAATTAATAAATGAATTAGCAAAATGAATAATTTTATTTTAGTATGTTTAAAATCTAGGGTTCAAATTCTTATTAAGTAATGGATTAATTAATTAATAGAAATATGATATTAATTAAAATTAAAATTAATATTTTTTAATCTAATTCAATATTATTAATATAAATATAAGTACTTATTAAAGAATGAAAAAATTAAAGAATAATCTGTGTCGGCCCTTATATTAGGGTTCTTTAGTTTATTTATTCCCAGGCGCTCAGCTCTTTCTCTCAAATGATCTTTCATTCATCCCTATCTTTCTGATTTGTCCTGATGATGGACCCCCTTTGGGGTTTGAAACGTCGGCAGAATGAAGTTGAAACTGTGGACAATCCGGAACATGAAGCTACATTTCCTTATGCACTTAATAATGTAATTTTCAGCTTTAATATGTTCTTAGGAAGGTTAGAAATGACTGTCATATCTTGTGTACCTGTTGTAATATGAAATAACCCCCCCATCTATATATAGTAATAGCTAATGTTAGACATATAAATGGGGACCATTTTTTAATTTTTTTAGTCTTTAAAAATAAATCCTAACTCTAAGAAATTGCCTTGAAAACTCTTAAAATGACCCAAGTTTAGGATCCTCATCTCAAATCACAAGTTGCATTTTTCCATGCGATGATCATAAACACCTTAAAGAAATTGCGATATGCGATCAAACCTCCCACTGCGACATACCGATCAAAACCTTTTAAGAATTCTCAATCGCATTTCACAGGAGTCGCAAGTAAATAAGACCTGCCACTAAATCACCCGTTAACGATTTTTGAAATGTGATATTGTGATATTCACAATTGCATTTCGCATTATAAGCGGGCAACTCTATATAACATCGTTTCAAAAACTGTGATGCGCTAATAAAGCAGTAAGTGTGGGAAGTAACTGTGTTTTAATATAATAATGAACGTTTTGATTGGGTAATTAATATTTAGCACCCAAGGAGAGGTAATGATTTTCCAAGTTATGGCTAGTTAACGCTGAGTATATCATTTAAAATCCTCCCACAATTCAAAGTCATTTCACAAAGCTTTCAGCCTTAATTGCCCAATATTGTCCACGCTGATATATTTCATCCATTTCAGGAAAGCTACAAAAGACATATCATTGAGAAAGGTGATGCAAAAAAATAAAAAGCAGAGCATTACAAAGTCTGGGCTTCTAGGAATGTCTCTTATATTCTCTTATATGGTCCATAGCATCGATGGTAGAGCAACTTGGGAGGTTATATACAATAGGCTTGACGATGAGCGTCCCAGGATTACTATCACAAAAGCAATGACTAACTCAATAAGACCATCGGGGCTCTAATTCAAGGATGTTGCATGTTCTTTCCTTTAAAGAATAGGAGCGAGAGAAAAAATCCTCCCATACACTGATATGTTAAGGTGGGTGGTGGAAAACCTCACCATTGAAGATAGGCAATTCAAGAACTTGAGAATGGAACTCATGGGGTCATTCAGAGCAGAAGACCTAGAGAAAATGTACCATATACCTGACCCTCGGGATATATATGATAAAACATATGTGGCCAACTTCAAAAAGAAGAATGAGGAACCCTTCAAGATGATCCAGGGTTGGAGAGCACTGGAGAACAAGTTCAAATGTTATAAAACGGGTATGTACCCTATAGCCTCTTTAGCAAACCCCTACTATGCAGCTACTATGTTATGTAGACTATACAGGCTACCTAACAATGCTAAGTTTTCCATAGAATGGATTCCTCTTATTGATGCCTATGTTAATTCCCACATTATGAATTGGGCCACCAACCTATCTGATAACCTAGCCACCGTCATCACTGAATATCGACAAAATAGATCCTCCTCTCCAACGAACCTTCCTCCATTATATTTTGGTGCCTAAATTATGGATGCCATATGTTTCTGCATTAAATTTCCAATCATGGGATGGAAATGGACCTTACAGGACCCCTACCCTATCCATCTCAGCCATAAGAAAAATTGAGAATCCCATTATATACCCCATATGTATAAAATATGCCATGCTATTATTTTTCCATTGCATCAATTAATTTTCAATAAGAAAGCCCCTAGGTTTTCCCAAGAAGCCACTACAGACCTTCTGGCTATCGGAAAAATATTTTTTTGAAGAATGGTTCACCTATATTAGGGTTTTCGGTAGTATAGCAAACCCACATGTCCTCCCTTTGTATGTCTTTGATAAATTGTTAGCAAGAGAAATAGCCCACTAGACCATGGGTAAAGGCTTGACCAAAGTTTTGAAAGAAAGCAAGAAGTTATTATGGTCATCTTTTCCTATTAGGTGCAGTTCCTTTTCATTAGAAAATTTTAACCATGCAATAAAGGAGTCAGTAAGCTTGGAAAGCTTGAGGCTCCATACTTTGCCCAAAACGAAATTTGATCTAGATGAGATAGCATATAAAATCACTACTACAGTAGATATCAAGCCTTATAACCATGAGGCTAATGATTTTGAAGACCTTTTACAGTCGGCTTAATCCTTCGAATAATCGTTCAAATGGGCAAGGACAAATCTGAGTCTTGGATATTTTGAAAGCTCTCAGGAGTTCAGAAACAAAAGGCTCGAGGTAATACCACTACATTTGTTGAAGATCGAGGACAAACTATGCCAAGTGTGACTATTAATAGCAAGGGATCTGATTCTTTCATAGAGTCTCAAGTAGATATAGGGAAAGCACTGAATACAAAAAAGGCCCATGACATCGAGACTACTGCAGAATCTAGCAGGGAATCAGCTGAAAAGAAGGGTATGAGTACCCCACCTAAATATATTGCTTCAGAGATCAAAAGAAGTAGTTTGGAGTAGGAGTGGGATCAATTCAATAATAAACTACAAGACACTCCCAAGACAACGGATGCCCAGGAAACTACAGAGTATCAAACTCCTCTACATGTTCAGAAAAATACAAAGTTTGAACCGATGGATGAGCAAGCGACAACTTCTCAGTAGACTGAAATCATCCCCGCTCTGCCCACATCAGAAATTGTCTTGAAGGTGACTGAAATCCCTCCTCTTGATGTGTTCTACAACCCACTGCACAGTGTTGCAGTAAGGAGACAGAGGAAAAAGAGAAGGATAGAAACACTCGAACTCCCACCTAGGAATGAGACAATAGATATAGTTTGGAAGGACGTCCCTTCCAACCAAGCTAAAAATTTGACTAGATTGTCACAGTTTACATGAGCATACGCAACTACTAACATGGACAAAGCTATCGAAATATATGTTTTGTTGAAGGAAAAAGAAGAAAATACTACACAAATCGAACAACATCTCGAAACGAAGAGGGAAAGTGCGAACAGGCAGGCCACTAAGCAACTGGACCAATTGCAACAGAGCATGGAGGTGCTAAAAATAAGCCATGAAGCAGACATATCGGCCAAAAACATGTAACTCCAAGACTCGCAGCAATTTATCGAAAGATATAAGGATGTCCCTACTGTCGAGGAATTCATCAAAGAGGCATTAGAGCTTAATTCTCTCTTATTAAAATAGCAAGAACAATTTTTCCAAAAGATGTCACATATTGCTCCCTATCTGATAACTAGTGACCAGCTAACGATAAAGTGGTTAATCAAAGAACTAAGTTTACTGATCTAAACACAAGAATCTCGAAGTTGATCGAATGGTAAGAAACAGAAGAGGGTAGGAAAGTCAATGTTCCTGAGATCGAGGAGAGACACAAGGACATTCTTTTCATGGATTGGGATGCAAGGATCAAAGAAGCTGAACTAGCAGTGGCAAGAGCAACCAGGGTGTCAAAGAATATAGTAAATGTGGTAAACCATTATTTGTTTGCCACCAACTTGGTGAAAGAAGGAAACCCAAAAGAACTTCCTGATCTAAATGACTTGCATAATAGATGGAAGGAAAGAGCATAAACTCAAAGGGAAGCAATCACAAAATTAGCAAAGGCTAATCGGGAGTCGTATTAGTAATACCTCATCAAGCCACACAACCAAATCATGACCCTTAACTGCTCTCTCCATTCAAGTCAGCAGATGTTGCCCCCTCTCACAGATGCAATTTTCACAGGACAGGTCAAAACATAGTTGGGGCACCTCCTAAAGTCAAATTGATGGCCGATATATGTGATTTGAAGGACAAGCTAGAAGATAGTAAATCATCATCATAGCCTCTACTCATCAAGTCACTTTTTATTTTTAGAGTTAGTTAACTAGTTAGGAGGAAGGTTGCTTGAAACCTCCTCAAATTTTGGTATAATCTATTTTTGAACATTAGTTAGAGTAGTATTTTTACCCTTCTCATGCATTTAGAGAATGGTCCAAAATTTTATCAAAAACATTTGAAAAGAATGCACTATCGTAAATTTGTGAATGTTTTGATGAAATTATGGAACATGATTGTTTCTTTTAAATATTAGACTACTTTCCTTTGTTGATGCACTTTTGTATGTTATAAGTCAAATGGGTAGAACTTCACATATATGGTACTTCTATCTTATATGATTAACCATGTTTATGTTTAATTAGTGACAACACTTTATTTTCATGAATTGTTTATGAGATATGTTTTTTTTGTTAAACATTAATCGCACTATTGTATGATGTTTAGATGAGATTATTTATTTCATATATATATATATATATATATAGATAGATAGATAGATAGATAGATACCATCACATATGCAATATAGTTTATACATTTCTTTGACTAACTATTTAGTGAAAGAAATTACCTTTACACATTATCATCTATGTTTTATGTGTGATTGATCTTTATTATCACATGTCAAGAAGATATCTTTGTAGATCGCATATTATAGAGAAATACCCCAGGTTTATATTATATCAAGTTAGCTATAGATTTGCATAATAGAATAGGTCATTTAAGTTATCATTATTCTATGCAATCACTCATAAACCACCCACTCTTGTTTTAAAACCCATACTGGGAAACTGGTCCCAGTATCCCTAGTGGGAGCCACCACTTTAAATGGAAAAGGATTTGTCTTAAGGTCCAGACTCTGTGTTTATTTCCCATGTTGGAGCTCCAGAAATCTAAGGTCTCAACAGTAACTAATGCATTTATTGTCAAATATATTAAGAATATTCGATATAGATCACAGGATATCTAGTCTATAGAAAAATAAGGGACCTACTTCCTTCTATAAAATGATTAAAATTCAATTCTCTTAAAGAAGTCATTACTCTTCCCTGTGACTGCAAGGTCACAAGGAACCATAGCCTATTTTCAAGTATTTTTGGAGGGAAGCAACCTTCTCTTCAAGGACGTTTCCCTTAACTATTCTTGTATAAATAAGAATCTTGAGAAGCCCATTGGAATAGAAATTTTGGAGACTAGAGTTAGAAATAATGAAGGATTTTTCCTGACATTTCAACTTTGTTATGGGCATTTTTTTGGTTAATTAGAAGCACTCTTCAGTTTCTAGTCTAGTTTTCTCTCACAGACCTAAGTCTTGGGATACGGCCCAACCTAGGTGCTCAAGTTGCTTATTGTATTATTACTTTGCATGAATTAGTTTAACTATATATATTTCTACAATTTCAATTCTTAGTATTGTCTTCTGTAGGGTTAATAAATCAGTTTGTTTATGAGTTTTACTTATGCATATTGACTTATTGAATTTGTACATAGTTCTTCTAATCAATTTAATGTCCTTTATCATGCACTAGACTATTTAGATTGTTTTTATTTAATTGTTGGTCACATATTTCTACATTTCATCATTACATAAATTTTTGTGTAGTGGAGTTATAAGAACCTCCATAACAATGTTTTTCTAAAATCACTTGTTTTCATATGTGTAAGGACTTGGGAAATACCCATTGACCATATTTTATCATTTCCCTGCCTTCTTCACCTCTCAAACTAGAATTAGAATGCATAAAACCACTCTCGGTTGTTTCTTGTAGCAAAATAGGGGCATCTTGCAATAGTCCAAAGATTGCATCAAAACAACTCCATATTTTAACTAAAAACATGTTAAACCCTCTATAGCATATTACAATGTACGTCAAGCCCTAAGGATGGAATTTGCAAGTTAAAATAACCCTTAGAATTCTTGACCTAGTAGTTGTAGCAAAATTGTCTTTATTTCCTGCAAATTAGGGTTTGTTGTTTGAACATTCTCTTTCAATTGTAGGTTGATTTATCATGCATCATAGAATGGAATTTCATCTTTTTGTAGCTTTCTTGAAATGATTTTCTTTCATTTCATAAATTTAGCATAGGTTTATTTTCTATCCTTTGCGTTCTTGAAATATAGAGTAGGCTTCTTTTCTATCATTTACTTTTCTACAAATAGAATAGGGTTACTTTCTGTTGTTTCCTTTCTTCCAAAATATATTAGGTCTGTTTTTTGTTCTTGATTTTTATTTTCACTTCTTGTAGCCTAGATAGAAAAATTGGTCTTTGCACATTTTATCTTCCCTTCATTTGCATCAAATCAATGAAAGAAAGACACCTTGCATGTTACACACATAGTGTTGGCACCACTTAAGTTTGTACAAACCTTGGTTGATAATTAAAGATGACACTCTTAGGAGTTTCAACATTCTTATATAATACTGAGGGCCATCAATTATGCAACGTGAACTTATGTCTTTCCCTAGGAGTGAAAACAAATCATTTAGTGCCTAAATTAGTTTTCTTCAACTCAAAAAATATGAGTGAGGCCTCAAAAACACCACATATTATAAAAATAATAGATATTTTACCTCCAAATGAAAATACCTAAGAATAGTTAGGAGGTATTGAACAAAATGTATGATATGTATCAATAGCTTCAAAATGTCAGGGAATGAAAGTAGGGATATTGGATCCTAAATAATGACACAATCTCAATGGCCTTGGAATATATCTTATACAACTAAACATTACTTATGTAAACGTCAATGATAGAAAATATAAGAAGAATGGTTTTGGTACATATGCTAAGACGTGATGGAACCTTTGATGTGATATCATATATCCTCTTTTTCCAAGCTAATTTTTCTATAATGTTGGTTTATGGCATCTCCTTGGATGAAATATGTCCAAAGTGGCCATTATTTTTCAAGCATTATGGTAGCCTTAAGTTATGGTTTCAACAAAGGGTAAAAGAAAAACTCAGCTTCTTAGCTATAACACTAGTCCATAAGAGAAAATGAAATTGATAGCTCTCAACATATAAATTTTTAAGATACCCATGGATTTCATTAATTATTTTATAATCACTATAAATATTAATGTTGAGTGAAGTAGAAAATGATGCAAAAAAGGTGAAAAACACAAGTAAAATTGTGACAAAGATTGGACATGTGAAAGAAAAAAGGAAAATATGAAAAAGTATTGAATTCAACATATAAAAACAACTTATCACCTATGCACATCATGGAAGAAAATGAAATAGTACTAAACTCATCATTAAAAGAGTTGTTTTTGAAACCATAAAAGAGAATTTATCCGATCATGAGTTTGTGATGCCTAAACATATCAATTTTCTTGGTACTTATGTGTTGTAGATCCATTTTATCTAAATTTAGTGCATGAAATGCCAAGTGTTATAATATTCAAAAAATAATAAGAGAAAATCATTGAAATTGCAAACTTATAAACTTTAATAAGAATAATCAAGTTAAAAATAACAACATATTGGTTGCATCTCTCACTTAAAAAAGTTATTTGAATTTTCTATGTGGCTAATAGTATCAGTCAATTTATCATGCTTATAATGAGGAATGAACTAGTATGGCTATGCCATTTTTTTTTTCTTTTTTGGAAAGTGATTGCAACTTGATTTTTGTATTGGCTAAAGTTACTGATGTGGTAGACAACAACACCTACTTTGTAATCTTTAAATATGTACCCATCATTTTTCTGGTGGGGTAGGCAATGTCTAGTATCCACCTTAACTAACCTTTCACCCAATTTGAAATTATTCATAGTTTGGTTTTCCTTCTTGTATACTCTCCCATCGTTTACATGCACCATTGTACTATAGTCCCATCATCTTGATGGAGACAAAATGTTGTGAGGATCAACTATTCCCTATGTAGATTATTTTTTATGCATGTACTAGCACCATCATGTTGTTATTTTCGATGTATAGTTTCAAAATATTTACATGCATGTGGCATCCTATATATTATATGAAATACACATAAAACATGTATTTTTGAATTGGCCTACACAATCATCCAATCAAATCCAACTATTATTTTTGTTTAATGCTCGACTTTATATTACTGATGAAAAACATTACAAAGAGTTTGCCTCTATGTTATGGGACACCCTCTAGGGAGACTAACAAAAAAAAACAGATTTACCTGCTTCATATTACAATTTTTTTTCTCAATAAGCTTATATGGCCTAACAAAGAGGTCACCAGAGCTAAATTGACTATGTAGAGAGTTACAAAAATAGTTGTCATGTTCAACAAAGCCAACAAGACAATGAAAAAACTGAAAGTTTAATTGAGACATTACAGAGAGTGATAATTTGACATGGGCCAATAAGGAATCCGTGGGTGCTAATCAAGAATCCATGAAGTATCAGATTCATGAACCAATACCCTACCAAAAACTGAGTAGCTATGAACTACAAGCCACAAACCACCATCTAGGGAGAAACCAAAAACCACATACCTTGAAGAAGTTGGCAACAATAGAATTTTGAAAATCCACAAACCAAAATTCATCAACATACTCTCAGCCTTAGATAAAATCTCACGAGGAGTGAAGCTCTGAGTCCCTGACCATACAAAGCACTGCTTGAAATAAGGTCCCAATTCACTTGTTACACTTGATTGCCAACACAAAATATTCCATAAACACTCAACCAGTAACCATGGTGGCTCATGAGCTAGTTGAAAAACATATACCATGTTGGTATTTTTTTCTATATAATCACCCCATAATTAAAAATTATTAAACTTTTTGGATTGAAGGACATTGTGAACCCAAACCCATTGGTCTAAGATTTAATATGAGCATTCCACCAAGATTTTCACTACCAAATATTAATGGAGGACTCCATGAGTTGTTCTCAACAAGAAGAGGAGGTTATATAGCTTGATATAGTTGTACCAATCATTGAATTGAGCTTGAGCATCTAGATCCTATGGATTATGATGAAGCGAAGGATTCTCTATGAAGGTCACACCATAACAGCAAAGCTAGTGGGCCACTCGAGGTGCGAGAGCCATCCTACAATCAAAGGATTTCAAGGGTGGCCAATTGTAAATCAAACTATTGAGACATATAGACCAGCTATGAGAATGCCAAATTAGACCCAGAAGTAGTCCAATTAAGGATTGTTATGACAGGGGAAGAAATCATCGGCATAAATACTCTACAATAACGAGACATATTTCATCTTTTCCCCTGATGAATGCTACTTAGGAAAGAATAAAAATAACTGAAAATAGGCCAAAGGGAGGAGCCATGATGCCACTATCATCTGGAATTACAAGGCACCACTACAAAACATTATGGATTTCCATAATTTTCCCACGATCGAAACTAGAGCTAGTTTACGATGACCAAGGTTAGGTTGAAGCGGGAATCATATCAAGATAAATTCTCTCATGTTGGTGGATTGAAAAATAATCCAAGTGGTTGATCCCATTTAAATTTGATTGTCCATCTAAAAGCATCAAATTTAGACACCCATCATGGGGGCTAATCAAATCCAACGTTGATAAAGTGGTAATATCCCTAACAATCAAGTGATCATAGAAACAAAAAAACCAAATGAACATAATGGATGTTGTGGGTACAATCATAACTTACGTAGAAGTGACAACTTTTCATTGTCACTTGCATCTCCTTGCCACAACCTAAAACATGCATATAAGTTATATATACCATTATACCCTCCTAATATAACACATAATATTGGATTTGTATCTCATTTTGTGAGTGTAGGGGAAATCTTTAGGAAAATCAAGTATGGATTATAAAGTTCAAAGGTGAAATGTATCTCTAGATATTTTGAATTTCTTATCTTGTCACTAAGTTAGGACCACCTGATGAACACAATGTTGCATGCTCTAATGAATTCATATATAAAAATTTACACTTACACTTGGTGGAATAAAGAATTAGGTGTCCTATGCATGTGTGCATGCACATCCATGGACATATCCAGAATAGTTGATGGATAGAACAATTTCCTTATGTCCCATATGACTTCGTGCACATGAATGATGCATCCAACCACCACTCATAATCTAGATGGGAATAAAAATATTATTATAAGCTATTGTGTACCCTTGACATGTATCAAGGTCATAAAGTTGGTAATTGAATGAAATAAATAGCCTGAGGCCCTAAGTGAGGCTTCTTGAGCTTCATGTCGATGAATAAGGCCATAAGACACCATGCACAATTGTTGTAGAGGACAATTCTTCTGTAAATAGGATATTGTAATTTTTAGGAGGTATTATGCACCATGAACTTATCTCTTGGCCAAGAAATGAAAACAAGTGAGTTGGCACCTAAATGTGGCATATTTGACTTGACATCCATGAGTTAGTCCTCAAAGCATCACACATGATATATATAAGGTGTATTTGAGATCGAAATGCAAATGTATGAGAACAACTAGGAGGTATGTTATATGGAAAATTCACTTCTACGGACAAAAATGAACTCCCTAGATCTAGTGGTATGATCTAGAAATAGCAAAAAACTAGGGGATGATCATCCTATCTACTATTTGAGTCAAAATTTAAATGACACCAAAATAAAATACACTCAGGTAAAAAAATTAGCTTTGGCAGTTGTGCAAGTTGTCTAGAGATTTCGCCACTATATTTTGCTTCAGAAGACTATGGAAGTTTCTAATTGCAACCCTATGACATACATTTTGTTGCATCAATTGGTGGGGAGAAAATACTATGAGTGGATTGTCATTTTCTAGGAGTTTGATTTGGAATTCATCAAATCCAAATATAAGAAATCCATAGTCTTCGTTGAACTAATATGCGACCTTCCCTCACCTCAAACTGAGTCTAAATAAGATGATTATATTCCACATGAGTCATTGTTTATGAATGATTCATCAAATTGTTAGTATGGGGATATCATTATCTATCTCCAAAACCAAAATTCCCAGCCTAATACCTCTCACTCTGATTAGCAATGCATTCAATACTAGTATTGAAATTACATTATACTTGGTGACACTCACTATCATCATGGTGTCCATACGATATTTAAATGATGCCCCAATCATGAGGAGGCTGATAAATATTTGAACTATTGTCACGTTAAAGCATGTGGAATACATATGTCTAGCTATGCCACCGCTAAAAATATTTTGTGATCTGATTACTTTTGGCCAATCATGTTTTGATATTGCATCCTTGCAATCCAAAAGTGTCATACTTGCCATATTTATAATCGTAAAGCTCATGCTCCACCTACTCCTATGCATCATGTTATTGTTTTTGGACCCTTTGTGAAATGGTGCATTAACTTCATGACCTATAAACCTCATTCGGTAGGGGGGCATGGCTACAACTGATGCCTAAATATGACAATAGCAGTGAAATAACTCCATTATTTATTTTCAACCATGTTATTGCTAGATTTGGTGTTCCATAAGCTATCATTACAAACCATGGTAAACATTTTTGAAATTAAATGATGTTTGAACTTACTACCAAGTTGGGCCTTCAGTTCCCAGATTAATATGTTTGTGCATCAGTGTGGAACTATGGGTTTTAGTGTTCCTTAGTTCCTTGAAGTGGTTCAGCAAGTCATATAGCTTCTTGTGTGAAACCACACTCTTGGGGATGAGGTTGAATTTACTGTCATCAGTTGTGTCTTGTAGAGACTGCTCATTCACATCTTCATTTATCGATGCATCCTTGAAGACATCAATGTTGGCCATGAAGTGTAGTATTTGTTCATCATCATCAAAAAAGCTTAAATTAGTGATGTTTTCAGTGATAGATAGCTTATACAAAATTTCAATAGAAAATATATTCCTAAGTGATGTCATCTTAGTGGTTGTATTTTCTAGAGCATCTGCAACTACATTAAGCATTCTTGGTACAAATATGGTATTGAAAGCATATTAATTTGAGATAAGCCACCATACCTCTTGTTGGTAACTCTTAAAATGAGGTGAAACACAATGCATGGTGTTATGTACCTAACATACCACAATCTCTAAATCACCTACCACTTTCAACACAACAACATTGAGGCTGATGGATTTTTGTAAACTCAAAACAAGTGCTTCATATTTGGTAGTATTGTTTGTTCACTTGAACTCCAAATGCTTGAGACTAAGTTCTTCCTTTGCCTTGGGTCTATCAAAACAAACCTGGCTCCAAAGCCATCCATTGTTTTGGATCCATTGAAATACAAGGTCCACAAGTCATTTGCACAAGAACCGCTTGCCACACTAGTACTGCTAACACTACTGCTAATATTGTTACAATGTACTGTACAAGGATCATTTTTGTCAATTGGGCAAGGAAGGAGACCCAACTGTGTGTCTGGTCGGGTGGGGCTTGGTTGTGAAATATAACACCCCAGCTATGTTTCCAATAATAAATTGTCAAACATAAGTTTTGCAAAAGCGAACAGTTCATTTTGACCATCCAAGGGAGTAACATTATGTTTCATATGTCTCTCTGACAACACCCATATCTAGTTGTTTCTGCCCTTGTACGGAAGCCATAAGTGTGACCTGTCCATAGAAAAGTATCCTTGCAACTTGTTGGACCAGTCTCTACTGAGAAATAAGCCATATTCTTCCGAGATGTCCACAATCATAATGTTGATGCACTGATAAACTCACCCATCAAACAATAACCAGATGACCACATCTTGGAGTTCACCAATGGATGGTATTAGATGATCTGCATAGTTGTACTGCTCCATTGCACATTAATATGTTTAGCAATGGAGAGTGGCATGACATTGATTGATGTGCCAGAATCAACCAAACAGTTGTGGACATTGAAGTTGAATATTTCAAATGATAACAAAAATGGTGGGTAGAGTGAGTTCGCTTCTTCCATGTGGAGCATGTTGAGCATATTAGAAGCGAGTGATCTGAGAGACTTTCTCAGTCCCTTGCTGGAAGAGGAAACACTATCTTTGGAGGTTTTCCCTAGTGCACCCAAAAGAATATCCCACTAACTTGTGAGCTTGGTTAACTCATAAAGAGAGATGTTCACACAGGTCTTTTTTATATCATCAACAACATTGTAATCAAGAGTGGGAAGACACACCAAGTTTTCTGAGGGTATACTTGTGTTCGTGTTGTCTGGTGGGCTGCTTTTTACTTTGCTGCTCACAGACGTACTTTTGGATGTAATTGTCTTCCTGAACTTTCCTTGTGTTTTATATATCAAAATGACCAGGGGATCCATTGTTTTGAGAATATGTTGTCTTACCCTTTCTCTCAGAATATCAAAAACATTTGGGGTCCCTTGACTCCCCAAACTATATTGATTTTTCTACTTTGGGGTCAGGCAGTCACTCAAAGGTTCCTTCTTAGTGGTTTTTTTCTTCTGGGAAGCGTCAAGACATTGATACATGTTGATTACATGCCCAACAATTGGAGCTTCATCAGATGCAACATTTTCCTCTTCATCTTTATCCTCAGGCTAAACCTACTCACTTTCTTTAAAATGATCAATCAACCTTGTAGACATGGTGCTCATTAAACGGTTCCATTATGGACAAGTCTTTTCTGAATGTCTATCTTCATGGACCATGCAAAAGTGATCCGTTGCAATCTTGTCTAGTTGGAGCACAATGTTAGAGCTATGCATAGACTTAGTCAGGTGACTAATGTTGATGCCTAATGTCACATTCTTTTTCTCTGCAAATATGGGTGGGCTACTACTCACAGATGTCTCGATCATTTGCTTCTTGAGTTTAGACACTTCGGTTGTCAGGGACTTGACAAAACAAGTAAGGTTCTCAATTTCACTTGCTTCATTTTCCTTTACCTTACTCATAGCAGCTCGAGACCTCCTACCCCTGTCTTTGGATTCCTTATCTAGTTCATCATCTAAAATGACTCCAATAGCATGCAGGCCTTTCTCCACATCAATTTCCTCTAAGCAATTTTCTAAAAGTGTTGGTTTCACAACTTGCTTGATGAATTGTGCAATGCTAGTCGGTAGTGTAGACATGTAGTACTCAACTGTGATGGAATCATGAGGTTTGGTGTTTGCAGTGAACTTGTTCAAGATAAGGTTAAACCTCTAGTTAAATTCTTTCACTTTTTCTTTTTGCTCCATCTTGATATTACCCAACTCTTTCAACAACATGGTAGGGATTTTGTCGTCCGCAAACTTCTAAAGGAAAATTCCCTTGAAGAGCCCCCAATTTTGAATGGACTTGATAGGAAGGATATGGTACCATACAGCTGCTTTGCCATCTAAGGTACATGGAAATATTCTACGTGCAACATTGTCATAACGTACCTCAAGTGTTTGCAGATGTAGGTAGAACATTTTTAGATGGTCTTACGCCTTCACTACTTTGTCAGGGTCATACTTTTTTAATAGTTTCTCTAAATGTCTTCTCATCTTTTGCAAGACACCGGGGAGTGCCAATAGACCCTGTCTCATCCATTCCATATTTTGATCATCCATAATGTACTCTTCTTTGTCCTCCTCCTCTTCTTCTAAATCTGATGGTTCAACCTCTGAATTTGTTGGTTCATCTCTACCTCCACCTCCTCCTTTGCCTTCCCCTTCGTTGCCTCTGCCAGAACTTGAGCCCAACAGTAACTTGTTAACTTATTATTCTTCCAGAAACAAAGGAGGTTTACCTTATTTCTCAACAGCTTCTGCCATCTCTTCAAGAGCGGCGAGGATAAGTTATTCAACATATGAGACTACCACTCCTATGGGTGTAGTATTTTGCTTCCTCTATGAAGAGGGAAGAGTGTGTACTCTTGGAATCAGTCCAACATCTTTAGCAAACTGACGGGTGATGGGATGAATAACACAGATGTGATGATATTAAATTTCATGTTCGGATTTGGGAGGTGAGAAGTAACCAACTTTAGAGTTGCACGTGGGAGAGAGGGAGTTGATGTTACTACCTTGACCAGATGATAGATAAGTGGGGTAGAAAGGATATTCAACCATAAACTACTGGCGGCCCTCCTTCTAGTTCCAAAAATATTGATGGTATTGGACCCACCAACATTCAGGGGATCTCCCCGATATGAATTCCCAACTAGACCTCACACCTTTTGGTGTAGGAATCCCATTTAGTATGATGGCACAGTTGCCATTATCTTACATATTTTCCTTAGCTCTTTTTGTTCATCACTTTACAGTGTTAAGCTTGTAACTTCAAGAAATCGAGCTATGTATCCCTAGTGAGTGTGTAATGTAACTTTGTGTTCGAGTTCTCTTACTATAAGGGAGAGGGTAAAAGTGAGCCTCTAGATGAGGAAGAATCAGAGCGTTGTGGGAGTTGTGAGATCTATGCTACATGACAAAGGCCTACCACTACATTTGTGGGAAGTGGCATGTAACATAATAGTTTAATTGAAAAACTAAAGTCCTCATAGGATTCCTGGTATGATTACACTAGAGGAGGCTTTATTGAGATAAATTTGAATGTGTCACATTTCAAGATTTTTGGAGCCTTTGTTTACTACTATGTCTCCAAATATTCGAGGAAGAAATTTGAGCCCATAGAAGAGTTGAGAGTTTTTGTTGGTTACATTGAAACTCCACACAATTATCGTGTGTACTTACCTTCCCTCAGAATGAAATTTGTACGAAGGGATGTAAATTTTAATGAGGAGAAAGCGATGCAGTGCTCTCTTGAGAGGGAGCTTCAAATCCCAACAGAAGAGGAAATTTTATCTACAAAGGAGGAGCCTCAGGATGTTGTGGAGTAACCACAAATAGAGGAGCAGAGAGCGGAGACATCCACTCAAGCATATCCATCCAGAGAAGGGAGGAAAAGAATGAGGAATGTTGATAGACTAGTGCAAGATGTGAGGGAGAATGTGGGAGCTCCTTCAAATTTGTGCAAGCAAAGGAGGTCATCTAAGAGGTACATTGGTTGTATGACTCTAATGAATGAGTTTGTAGAGACTAATCCATCCTCTTTTGATGAATAAGTTGAGAAACCTGTTTGGGTTGATGCAATGGTGGAAGATTACAAATCCATCATGAAGAACAATGTTTAGGAAGTGGTACCAAGACCAATGGATAAATCAGTTGTGGGTTCGAGATGGATTTTCAAAGTTAAGCATTCAAAAAACAAAAGAATATAGAAGTATAAGGCCATATTTGTGGCCAAAGGATTATCACAAGTTGAGGGAATTGACTATTAGGAAACCTTTGCTCCAGTAGCAAGGTATTCATCCATTATACCAATTCTTTCACTAGCTACACAAATGGGGTGAAAGATCCACCAGATGGATGTAAAAACAACATTTTTCAATGGCACTATTAAGGAGGAAGTGTACATAGAGAAACTAGAAGGTTGTTATACATTTCATCGGGAGTCTCATGTGTGAAAATTTAGGCGAGTATTGTATGGTCTCAAACAGGTACCTTATGCTTAGTACACTAGGATTGGCAGTTATCTCACTAGTTTGGGCTTCACCAAATTTGAAGCAGATTCAAACCTCTATCATATTTTGGTAGAAGGTAACTTGTTTATCATTGTTTTATATGTTGATGATTTAATATTAACAAGTGATGAGAACTTGATCATATCTTACAAGGAGGACATTTCAAGGGAATTTCAAATGAAGGACATCGGTCACATGCACTACTTCCTCGGGACCGTGGAAGTATGGCAAGGTGATGGGGAATTGTTTGTGTTTCAAGGAAAGTATGCCACTGAGATACTACAAATATTTTGTATGCATAGTTGTAAACCCATGGAGACACCCCTAGAAACCAACTGGAGGAAGGATATTTCCACTTTAGGTCAAGAGGCGGATGCTACCATTTACTGAAAATTAGCGGGTTCATTGATGTATCTTGTGAACAAATGACCATAGATGTGTTATGAAGTCAGCTAGCTGAGCCAAGCTATGGTTAGGGTGACTAAATTGTGTTGGAAGGAAACTAAGAATGTTTTGTGGTACCTCAAAGGCACTACCAAATATGGATTATCGTACAGACAGATAAACTGAGTGAAGCTAGGTGGCTTCATAGATGTAGATTGGCCATGGTTTCCATGTGGAAGAAAGAGTACATCAAATAGAATTTTTACTATCGGGTCCATAACAATTTCCTAGTACAACAAGAAGCAAAGATCTATGGCACTCAGCTTAACAGAAGCAGAATACATGTTTGTAAGTTAAGCATCATGTGAGGTGATCTGAATGAGAAAGATACTTATGGGACTGTTTGTTCAGATGATGGATCTAATTTTAATCTACTATGATAATCAAATTTGTATTAATCTCTTTGAGAACTTGATATTTCATGATTGATCCAAGCATAGAGATATATGGTATCATCATTTACAGGACTATGTGTAGAGGAGGATAATGTTTCTACAATAGATTCTGATAGAGGAACAAGATATTGACATCTTTACAAAGGATTTTTTAAGAGGGAGGTTTGAATTCCATAGGTGCAAGATAGGGGCAACTTCTAATCCCTTTCTTACTGAGAGGGAGTGTTGAGAAGTGCAACAAGAAAGTCTCAATTTGACTTTTCCTTGGTAAAATTGAGAAAATTTGAAATTCAACATTAGTAGACAAATTGGATGCAATTAACTAGTGTGACATGGATCTTTTTACATAGTTAGCCTAGTAAATTTGAGTTATAGGGATTGGAATTTAATTAAGAATGTTTGATTGCTAAACTTTAGTAATCTAGTTCAGCTATATCTAGTTGTATTTAGTTAAACTAGTTCTAACAATTGGAGGAACTAGTGGAAGGTCAGTTGTGCAATGGGTTAACAATCTAACTCAGTGGTCATCCAGTTAACTGGTTAATCACTCTAAAATAGCTAGTGAACACAAATAATTTGAGTTCTTAGCTACAGTGGAGATTCCAAGGCAGTGTAACAAGAAGTTGTAAACTAGTTCGAGTGTGTAGGTGTTGCATGCAGTCAAATGATCAAACCTTTGGAATTGCGCAATCAATTTGAGGAAAACTCCTAAAAAATAGGGTTAATTCTTCAGGAATTGTGCAAGAAAATAGGGGCTCAAGGAGAAGCAGATATTAATGAAGTCTCGGTCAGAACTTCTCATTGAGCAAAGAGAAATTTTATTCACTCACAAGTTGTTCTTAGTGTGGATAAGCATTTGTAATACATCTATATTCATTTGATTAATGCAAAGAGGCTTAAGAGGTTTTTCCCAATTGAGTTCCCCTAGAGAATATATTGTGCATGTGTCTTATTTCTTATTGCATTCTTAGATTGTTGTTCTAAATTGTGAATTAATTTCCGTAGATTGGTATAGTAGAATTGTATCTCTTGATTTTAGATTAAATTTATTGAGCAGTTGCAACTCTATTACCAAATTTCCACACAACAATTTTCCAACACTTTGACTAGCCCAACAACTTTAGAAACCTGAACATGAGAGAGAGAAAGAGAGGCCTAAAACTTTGATCTTGATCTTCTTCTTCGTTTTCATCCTTTTCTAGCTTCTATATTTTGGAGATTGAATTTACTTGTGTGTGTGTCCAAATGAGATTGAGTTCCTTCTTATTTACAAGATTTTAAGGGGTTCAAATTTCTATCTTTAGGCTGACTTGTCCCTTCACATAGGTTAACTTGACTCAAATAAATTTTGTTTTCAATATGTAACATGCCCAAATGGATCTTCAATATATGATAATGACTCAATTGACTTGTAGACTCAATGACAAGCCTTAGAAACACTCAATGAGTGCTTGACCTAAAAATAGATTTCCCTTGAGCATGAAACTCATGCCTCAAGAATAACAATAATAAATTTATTTTTCTCTTTACATCAAATAAATAAAATCATGATTACATGTCATTATGAAAATCTAACCTAGTTACATATTCCAACAATATGTCATTTACATATATAAATAATTTATCTTCAAACTTACCAAAATATTACAAAAGTAAATTTAATATTAAAATAAACCATATGAAAAAATTTATACTTATTAAGACAAAAATTCAATAACCAATATAATTTCAAAGAATTCATTAAATAAAATAATTCAATTGAGTATAAAAAAGTAAAAGCTATTTACTATATCAATTATCATTCAATTGGATATAAAAAAGTAAAAGTTATTTACTATATCATATTTATATGTGACACTGTATTAATTGTATATATACCTCATTTTAGTTGAAAATGTGATTAGATTATTTTAAGTTATGGAAATATCTTCAAAATACTAAATATGAAATTTTTTACATCATCAGTGCTTCCTTGTTTACTATATGTTGTGTATTTTCATTTATTTGTTATACTTTCATTATACATTATTACTTAAAAAATAGTATACTATATATTATACCACTATTATTTAAAATAAATTATTAAATAATTATTATTAAATAATTATTAATGGGGATATAAAATGTATTCTTTATTTTTCATTTTTTTTGAAACACAACTACTTCTTGTTGGAAGCCAAAAATGGGTTGTTGATCCTAGGCCAACCCATAATTATACTAACTTAAGAGTATGTTTCTTAGACTCTAAGTCAATACAATATTATTCATCAAGGCATTAAAGCTTATCATATCACTAACTACAGTTTGAACCTAGGAGGGGAGAGTAATAATAGTTCAACCCAACCACACAAGGTATCCCAAATTGACTTTAATAATGTATTTTTATCGTACTTCAATAATTGTTTATTATATATACTTTATTATTTATCATTGAGATGTATTATTATTTATTGTGTATACACAAGAATATAAACTTGTTATTATTATCTTCAAATTCCATCTCATGATATGAGATTAGTTTAATTTACATGATAGTTTGATATTACATACAAGTTTTTGATATGGATGACCAATAAACTATCATGAATATTCCACTGAACAATTTGTTAGAACATATATAATAGAGTTATGCTTAAAATCTGAAATCTACACTATAAGAGTTGAATTTTCCTTATATTTATGGATTCATTAATTACTATGTTATGCTTACCCATACAATTATAAAATAGGAAAAAATTGGAGCACAATGAAACAAAACTCACAAACCATAAATTAATGTAAGATATAACGTAGGAAACCCTTTGGGGAGAAACCCAACTAGAAGGTGAGATCTCTTCGCTCTCTTTCTTTGAAAGGAAATGGATGCAAGTACAAATAAGTGAAACCTATCGCATGTGGGCTACTACAATGGACAAACCCTCTTTGTTTCTTCTCTCCCTATCTACTCTTGCCTACTCAACTTATTTATGGAATAAAATGTACCCAAATAGAATGGAAACTCTTTTCCTCTTAGTGGTCTGGTTATAATACTATATATGTGATCGCATACTTGTAGCTAGGTTTGACTCTGTCAACCCTTAACTATCATTACAATATTGAATATTATATAATCTTATTCATCATTATCACAAGTAAATCCCCTTTTCCATCAATAATGGGGGCTGACATGGCATCCTCTCGAATCATGGTGGTCAAGAAGGTTAACTTCTAAGTGGAATAAATTTTGCATAAGGATTTCGACTAAGGCAATTCTAGAGTCATTGGAAAGGTATTTACTGAAGAACAACATTAGAAGGTGCTACACTTCAGCGGAAATGCTTCAACCCGAAAAATGTTATTTAATTCCTCAAACTTCTTTTAATCAAACCTTAATTTTCCAAATTGGATCCCACTAGTAAAAACAGTCTTATGGGTTTATTCCTCCATTTTTTCCACTCTAAAAGAATTGAGATATATGTAAAATAATATAACAATCCAAACTAGATCCAATCTAGGAATTATTTTATAATTCCTTAGTACACTTGTTTCTGGACCAAATTTGTTATCATGAAGACATTACGATGATCCATTCTCTCTAGGACTCCATGCACTTCACCACGACACAACTCTTGCATGAACCATGTGACCATCACCATAAATAAATTTCCTTTAAAAATAATAAGCATGTCACTTATTATTCCATTATACGGTATAAACTTTGAGTTTCTATAGTTAGCAAAAAATGCAAGAATCTATCATCTTTATGACACTAAGTGAGTTGAAGACAAAATACACTTTCTCCTAGAATGCCCTACATCCACACAAATTAGAACTCAATTCAAAATATGTTTTATAATACTAACTTTCCTAACCTCCTTAGTCATCAACACCATGGTAATCTTGGAATCCTTCTCTTATTTTTTTTAGATTCTAAAGGAATCTAAGTAATCATTACTTTTTTTAAGGTCCAATGGACTAATTATGGTCTCAATGGATATTAATCATTATTTTTATCATATAAACTTGGAAAATCAATTCATTGATCATCACAACATAAATTTATCATTCCCATTCTTATCATGGCCCTTCAAACCAAAATTTTAGTGATCTTAACATAAGATGTGCACACACGCACAGACACACACACATTATTATTCTTTAGATACAACGCAATCTTTAAGATTTAAAGGAAATCATGCTATATGATAGTGTTCCTCAGTAAACCCTAAGTTGTAGGCGACAACACAAAATCCATCCACATAGCATGTCTTTGTTGACATGATACCATTAGAAATAAATTCCCCATATAGCATTACAGAGAAATTCTCCATCAATGGGAATATCATGCCTTGCTCTTGTTTTTGAGACTTTTAATTTTGTAGTTGACACCAACCCAAGGTTTCAAGAGTAAAAAAAAGATCTCATTAGAAAGTCCATGCTTACCTAGTATTTCATATCTCATTAGAATTGCAAGAGAGTGAGAAATACAAGCATGCACATCACAAAGAATGGTAATGATTCCCTTGAATTTCTGATCCATGAAAACTAACTTCCAATAAATATTTATTATTACATTGTGTTTGAAATATTTTTACTAATCTTTACTTATGACCACATGCCATTAGTGGAAGCCCTGATAAATATTGTGAGTTTGTATGCTTACACACATGAAACCCACTAATTATATTTTATTTTATAAGGCTTATAATATTGTCTTCATAATATTGTCTTCATTATATGGACCAACCATAACTCCCTCTTAAAGAAGATTATGGCCACATTCCATTAGTTGAGCCCTTATGTCTTGACTTGGGTTGTACATTGTTACAACGATTAAACCCACTTAATATACTTTATTGTGTTATGGTTAGCATATGTTTCTTTATTATGTGGGCCAATTATAGCCCTTTTCTAGAAGGGATGCCTCCATTTTGGAAGAATGATTTATATGTGTGTGTGTGTGTTAAATTTATATTTTTGTAATTTAATTTAAATGATTGTGTGTGTGTGCGTTAAATTCATATTTGTGTCATTTAATTTAAATGATTTTTATAATCATTAAAATATTGTCCCATTATCTTAATTCTAATCGTCTATCTCATTTTTAACAAGATGTTAGAATTAGTATTGTTTTTTCTCCCTCTCTCATTCTTATTAAATAGAATGGATTTTTACGAGCTTAGACCTATCTTAACTCTAGCTTAGATATATCTTACATGAATATCATGGGAAATACCATGGGAATATTCCACTGAACAATTCGTTTGAACATATATAATAGAGTTATGCTTAAAATCTGAAATCTACACTATAAGAGTTGATTTCTCCTTATATTTATCGATTCATTAATTACTATGTGATGCTTACCCATGCAATTATAAAATAGGAAAAAATTGGAGCACAATGAAAAAAAAATCACAAACCATAAATTAATGTAAGATATAACGTAGGAAACCCTTTGGGGAGAAACCCAACTAGAAGGTGAGATATCTCCACTCTCTTTCTTTGAAAGGAAATGGATGCAAGTACAAATAAGTGAAACATATGGCTTGTGGGCTACTACAATGGACAAACCCTCTTTGTTTCTTCTCTCCCTATCTACTCTTGCCTACTCATCTTATTTATGGAATAAAATGTACCCAAATAGAATGGAAACTCTTTTCCTCTTAGTGGTCTAGTTATAATACTATATATGTGATAGCATACTAGTAGTTAGGTTTGACTCTGTCAACCCTTAACTATCATTACAATATTGATATTATAGAATCTTATTCATCATTATCACAAGTAAATCCACTTTTCCATGAATAATGGGGGCTGATATGGCATCCTCTCTAATCATGGTGGTCAAGAAGGTTAACTTCTAAGTGGAATACATTTTGCATAAAGATTTCGACTAAGGCGATTCTAGAGTCATTGAAAAGGTATTTATTGAAGAAAAACATTACAAGGTGCTACACTTAAGCAGAAATGTTTCAACCTGAAAAATGTTGTTTAATTCCTCAAACTTCTTTTAATCAAACCTTAATTTTCCAAATTGGACCCCACTAGTAAAACTAGCCTTATGAGTTTATTCCTCCATTTTTTCCACTCTAAAAGAATTGAGATATATGAAAAATAATATGACAATCCAAACTAGATCCGATCTAGGAATTATTTTATAATTCCTTAGTAGACTTGTTTTTGGACCAAATTTGCTATCATGAAGACATTACGATCATCCATTTTCTCCAGGACTCCATGCACTTCACCACGACACAACTCTTGCATGAACCATGTGACCATCACCATAAATAAATTTTCTTTAAAAATAATAAGCATGTCACTTATTATTCCATTATAAGGTATAAACTTTGAGTTTCTATAGTTAGCAAAAAATGCAAGAATCTATCATCTTTATGACACTAAGTGAGTTGAAGGCAAAATACACTTTCTCCTAGAATTCCCTACATCCACACAAATTAGAACTCAATTCAAAATATGTTATATAATACTGACTTTCCTAACCTCCTTAGTCATCAACACCATGGTAATCTTGGAATTCTTCTCTTATTTTTTTTAGATTCTAAAGGAATCTAAGTAATCATTACTTTTTTTAAGGTCCAATGGACTAATTATGGTCTCAATGGATATTAATCATTATTTTTATCATATGAACTTGGAAAATCAATTCATTGATCATCACAACATAAATTTATCATTCCCATTCTTATAATGGCCCTTCAAACCAAAATTTTAGTGATCTTAACACAAGATGTGCACGCACACATAGACACACACACATTATTATTCTTTAGATACAACGAAATCTTTAAGATTTAAAAGAAATCATGCTATATGATAGTGTTCCTCAGTAAACCCTAAGTTGTAGGCGATAACACAAAATCCATCCACATGGCATGTCTTTCTTGACATGATACCATTAGAAATAAATTCCCCATATAGCATTATAGAGAAATTCTCCCTCAATGGGAATATCATGCCTTGCTCTTGTTTTTGAGACTTTTAATTTTGTAGTTGACACCAACCCAAGGTTTCAAGAGTAAATAAAAAATCTCATTAGAATGTCCATGCTTACCTTGTCTTTCATATCTTGTTAGAATTGCAAGAGAGTGAGTAATACAAGCATGCACATCACAAAGAATGGTAATGATTCCCCTGAGTTTCTGATCCATGAAAACTAACTTCCAATAAATATTTATTATTACATTGTGTTTGAAATATTTTTACTAATCTTGACTTATGACCACATGCCATTAGTGGAAGCCCTCATAAATATTATGAGTTTGTATGCTTACACCCATTAAACCCACTAATTATATTTTATTTTATAAGGCTTAGAATATTGTCTTCATAATATTGTCTTCATTATATGGACCAACCATAACTCCCTCTTAAAGAAGATTATGGCCACATTCCATTAGTTGAGCCCTTATGTCTTGACTTGGGTTGTACATTGTTACAATGATTAAACCCACTTAATATACTTTATTGTGTTATGGTTAGGATATGTTTCTTTATTATGTGGCCCAATTATAGCCCTTTTCTAGAAGGGATGCCTCCATTTTTGAAGAATGATTTATATGTGTGTGTGTGTTAAATTTATATTTTTGTCATTTAATTTAAATGATTGTGTGTGTGTGTGTGTTAAATTCATATTTGTGTCATTTAATTTAAATGATTTTTATAATCATTAAAAAATTGTCCCATTATCTTAATTCTAATCGTCTATCTCATTTTTAACAAGATGTTAGAATTAGTATTGGTTTTTCTCCCTCTCTCATTCTTATTAAATAGAATGGATTTTTACCAGCTTAGACCTATCTTAACTCTAGCTTAGATATATCTTACATGAATATCATGGGAAATACCATGGGCTCTTAGAGCTCAAAAACCACCCTAACTTGACCAAGTAAAGTTTACTTTAACTATCTACATAAATTAATTAAAAATATAATAACTTAGAATTTTTATTTTAACATAGGGTTATTTTCAATTTTATTTTTATTTTAACTTATGGTTATTTATATTTTTATTTCAAGTTCATTTTAACTACCCAACAAAATTATTAAAAAAAAAAATATATATATATATATATATATATATATAATGTAGAAATTTTACATAAAGTTATTGTATTTTATTTATTTTGACCAAATCCTTGTTATTTTTTTTTTATTTTATTTTATTTGACCAAACGTTTTTTTTTTTTTTTTTTCAAGTTTATTTTAACTATCCAACAAAAATTGATAAAAAAAAATAATAATAATATAGAAATTTACCACAAAAAATAGATAAAATTAATAATATAGAAATTGAGGTAAATTTATTATTTATTTTATTTATTTTATTTTATTTGACCTAATCAAAATGTTTACACTACATAACATTACCAGCTACACTTAGGCATAATAATGATATAATAATTATAACGTTATCTTTATGGATGCTTGTTTACATAATGAGATCCTTGTGTTGTTTAACTAACATCATCACTCTGGCCCCTTGCTTAGCTTAAAGTGGGGTATTGAAATATTTCAAGTGGTTTTAGTTTGAAAAAGTCAAAAAAATTAATTTAAGTAGTCAGTTTTCTTTCGAGCCGATGTGTACCCAACGATGAGTCCATTTGTGTTAAAATTGGCAACTAGGGCCAAACTCCATGCGGCTCATCTTATTTATGGAAAACGATATTTTTCCTGGATCCCTCTCATCGAGAGGTGTAGGATTGATCTAAATATCATCCGATTCCCATAAGTATTTATTAAGATATGAATTTATTTTGATTATGGACAAATTGTCAAGTCGGCCAGCAACTTATGTAGGCTCAGAAGCCCAACAATCATGTCTATTCAACCTCTATGTTCTAGTATAAATAGAAGAGGACTTGAAGTCATTTTTCACACACACACTCACTCTTGTGATCTCACTTCATCCTGTTTTGGGTTTGATGAAGATGAGAGCTAGAGGGAGTGCCCTAGGGTATACGTTGCCCTAGATAACATGCCCTAGATATAAATGTATTCATGCGAGAATAAGTTTTACGTTGCTCAAAAAAACCAGAAAAGCTAGAAAAGCTAGAACTGCTGGAAAAGCTGGAACTATTGGAAAATATGAAACTACCGGAAGAGTCAGAAAAGCTAGAAAAGCCGAAAAAGCCAGAACTGCCAGAGAAATTGGAACTGCCGAAAGAGCTGGAACTGTTGGAAGAGCTGGAAAAGTCGAAACTATCAGAAAAGCCAAAAAATCCAGAAAAACCAGAATTACTAGAAAAGCTGGAAAAGCCGAAACTGTCGGAAAAACTGGAAAAGCCAAAAAAGTTGAAAAAGCTGGAACTGTTGGAACTGCTAGAAAAGTCGAAACAACCAGAATTGCCAAAACTGTCGGGAACTGCAGGAACAGCAGGAGCATCTACCTCTAAAGGAGAGCAGCATGCAAGGGACAACTAACTAACATTGGGATATTTGTATGGTACTTAGGAGCAAGCTAAGGACAACAAGCAAGCAAGGTGCAATCAACACATAGGTCAGGATGGCAACATAGTGAAACAATGGCACACAATGCAGTACAGTGATGGGTACACTCATGATTAATGAAGCGCGAAGAGATGCAACATAGTGATGATGGGTGCATCATGGTGCAACGCGATGAGGTGCAGCATGATGATGAAATGCAACACAATGATAGGTGAACGAGCCACCTTGGATAATTAGTTGAAGCATCATGTCTTCAACTAATCTCATGTATCATCATCTTAGAGATGATCTATGCTCTTATTTAGATAAGTCAAAGTGTTGACTTCTATTGTAAATGTACTATCTCTCTCTCTCTCTCTCTGTTGAACTATTGAAGAACATATAAGAAGAATTAATCAAGGGTTTCCCCACATTGGGGTTTTTCCATGGCTAGTGCCACATCTTGTGTCCTCTTGTCTTGGCTTTTCTTTTGCGATTTATGTTTATGTTATATCTACAGTTTACTTTAATGCTAATGTGATTGCTAATCTGGAAAAGATATGGAGCTAACTATGAAAATTGAAATAAATTTCTCTAAGCATAGAACATACCTAAAATTGACATGTGATCAGAGTTGATTTGAAGACAATGCCCAAGCAAGAGTGAAATAGCAATCACCGAAGACAGTTGGGAAAAGACAAAGGATGAGTGGATTCCTCAACCCTCTTCAAATTCACCAAGGGTGAAGTCAAAGCAGAGAATATTATCAGAATGGTGCAGCAGAATATGGCCTACCGAAAGACCACTTCATTGGAAGATCGGATCTCAGGGTGGAAGGAAAGGCAGATAACTAGCTCGGCCATTATGCGAAGGAGTGTCTGAATGGTAGGGACACATCACTTGATGATGATAACAATCATTCTAGGGACATCTTCAATGATCAAAGGAATGACAGGTAATGCAAGTCATCAAGGAAATGGTAGACTCTTTTAAGAAGGCAAGGAACCCCAGGTATAAAGAATCAAATGTTGTTCCTGATAAGATAAAGAAGTGTTATCTTGTATTGGTCGTCTCCTTCAGACTCTTTGGGAATCTGGCTTATAGATTGTAGTGCTTCAAGTCACTTCATCATATAGATGGGTGCACTCTCTAATTTGGTAGAGATGGAAACAATTGTGGGATTATACTTGGAGCCGATGCCACCTATCCCAGAAAGGGTGTACAGAATGTTAACTCTCAATTGAATAAGGGTAACTCAATTCATTTACAAGAAGAACCTGGTGTCCATCTCAAAAATGGAAGTCAAAGGTTTCAACGTGGCATTCATCCATGGAAAGATACGTGTTAAAAAATATAATTTTCAAAGATGTTTTTTCTCATGGGTTCAGGGTTGGCAATTTGTATCGAGTTGCAGGATGGTCCATTGGGGATCATATCAATTAACATATCACATCTATAACACTAGAGGTTTACTTATGGGGCCCTACCTAATGTGATTCAAATGGTGATAGGGATGTCTAAATTCAAGTAGAGCATGAAGGTACATGTCTAAGATGTACCGAAGAAAAATATTATAAGGGGGCCATTCCCCTCATTCAGCAAGTCCATAGGTTTGGAACAACCCGAGGAATTTGAGATTCATGATCAGGAATCTCATGTACACATGTGGAAGAAAGTCCTCTATGGCTTGAAGCAAAACACCCTGAGCATAGTATGAGAGGATTGATAGTTTTCTGATGAAGTTGAGATTCACTAGGAGTGAAACCAATCCTAACCATACCTGAAGGTTGTGGATGATAGACCTCTCATACTGGCACCTTATGAGGATGACCTATTTCTAACAGGTGTAGACCCTCACATTTGCAGAAGTAAGAGGGAGTTGGATTCTGGATGTGGAATGAAAAACTACAAGCCTATGACTACCTTGAGGATCTTAACTTTCAAAAGTTATATGGTAGTGATGTTGAACCAGATTTGGGAAATGCCTCTGAGTTGAATCATAAAGTCATTCATGTTGATGTTCTTGGTGAACTTCCATCCAAACATATGTTCTGCAGTTAGCATGGTGAGCTCATATTTGGTTGAGCCTCACTGGATTGGTGCTAAGAATCTTCTGAGATATCTTCAGGGCACAATCTCTCATGGATTGAGATACACAACAAAATATGAAACTACATGATTATTCAAATACTGAGTGGGCAGGCAGTGTGGAGGATCACTAGAGCACTTCTTAGTGCTAGTTCTCTTTGGATTCTGCTTGAATATCATGGATGAGAAGGAAGTAGAAGTTGGTTTCTATAAGCACCGTCGAGACGAAATACATAACTACGATTATGATCTCGTGTGAAGCTGCATGGTTGCAGAAGCTCTTTAGTGAGCTATTTGTACACATGATGAATACCACTGTGATTCTCTGTGACAACCAGAGTTGGGATTCAATTATTGAGGAATATCATATTTGATGATTGCTCCAGCAAATAGACATAATATACTGCCTTATCTAGGATATGGTAAGTTGATGAGTGAGGAGGCTCCATCGCATTGAGACTGATGTACAGGTCGCAGACATTTTGTCAAAGCCCCAGGGAAAGGTTAAACATGTGACTTTCCTGAAAGACTTGGATCCATTGAGAGACCTTCTTATAAGGGTCTTGCATGTTGCATGCATTGAACTGTGGGAGTTATGGGGGGCTTGGGGTACTTACTGGAGCAACATACGACCACAGGGTGACTCACCCTCCCTTGGTGGTGTGCTATGGACAGGATGATTAGTTCTCTTATGGGTCGGGATGATCAGTTCTCTCATGGTGACTACAGACAGGATGATTCGTTCTTCGTGGCAACTATGGAACAGTATGATTCATTCTCTGGTGGGTCAGGATGATTCATTCTCCATGGTGACTCTAGATAGGATGATTCATTCTCCTATGGGCCAGGATAATTCGTTCTCCGTGGTGACTGTGGAACAAGATGATTCGTTCCCTTGTGGGCCAGGATGATTCGTTCTCCATGGAGACTGTGGATAGGATGATTCATTCTCCTATGGGCTAGAATGATTCATTCTACATGGTGGTTGTGGAATATAATGATTTGTTCTCCTATGGGACAGGATGATTTATTCTCCATGGCATCCACTGATAGGATGATTCATTCTCTTGTGGATAGGATGATTCGTTCTCTTGTCGAGGCATCCTACCCATGCAATTTGGGAATCATGGGAAGTACCTCTCATCTGATTAATGAGCAAGGAAATGAGGATAGGAACCATAATAGTTCTATCGATGGATGCATCATTGTATCTACCATACTCCCTATGCTAAGATGACCTCCATTGATCTAGGATCAATGAAACTGATCTGGGATCAGTATGAGTGGTTTGATACACTCTCTTGTGATATTGATCTGGGATCAATGAAACTGATTTGGGATCAGTGTGAGTGGTTTGAGACACTCTCTTGTGATATTGATCTGGGATCAATGAAACTGATCTAGGATCAGCATGAGTGGTTTGAGACACTCTCTTGTGATATTGATCTTGGATCAATGAAACTGATCTGGGATTAGTATGAGTGGTTTGAGATACTCTCTTTTGATATTGATCTAGGATCAATAAAACTGACCCCTGGTCAGTAAGAGGGATGTGGCACACTCTCTTCAGATGAAACTGAATTTGGGTTAGTAGAGAATGGTATGAGACATTCTCAATCAATTATTCTTCTTCATGGTTCAGCAGAGCAGAGCAGAGTAGAGTAAAACATAGCAGAGTAGAGTAGAGCAAAGTAGAGAAGAACAGAGCAAAGCAAAGCTCAGCAGAGCAGAGCTCAATAGATCATAGCATAGTAGAGCAGTGAAGGGAATTAATGGTAGAGATAGTACAGTCAAACATATGGATCAGTGGGTGGAGTTCTCCCTAGTTGAGAGGGAGTGTTAAAATTGGAAACTAGGGACAAACTCCATGTGGGTCATCTTATTTATGGCAACTGATATCTTTCTTGGATCCCTCTCATCAAGAGGTGTAGGATTGATCTAAATATCATCTGATTTTGATAAGTATTTATGAAGATATGAATTTATTTTGATTATGGACAAATTGTCAAGTCGACCAGCAACTTATGTAGGCTCAGAAACCCAACATTCATGGCTATTCAACCTCTACATTTTAGTATAAATAGAAGAGGACTTGAAGTAATTTGTCACACACACTCACTCTTGTGATCTCACTTCATCCTATTTTGGGTTTGATGAAGATAAGAGCTAGAGGGAGTACCCTAGGGTATACGTTGCCCTAGATCTAAATGCACTCATGGGAGAATAAGCTCTATGTTGCTTAAAAAAACCAAAAAATCTGGAAAAGCCGAAACTTCCAGAAAAGTCAGAACTGTTGGAAAAGAAGGAACTGCCCAAAGAGCTAGAAAAGTTGGAAAAGTTGGAAAAGCCGAAAAAGTCAGAACAGCCAGAAAAGCTGAAATTGCTGGTGAGCTAGAACTGCTAGATAAAGCCGGAAAGTTGAAACTTCCGGAAAAGCAAGAAAAGATGGAATTTCCATAAAAGCTGGAAAAGACGAAACTGTCGAAAAAGCCAGAAAAACCGGAAAATCTGGAAAATCTGGAACTGCTAGAAAAGTCGAAACAACCAGAACTGCCAAAACTACAAGGAACTACTAGAATAGAAGGAGCATCTATCTCTGAAGGAGAGCAACATGCAAGGGAAAACTAACTAACATTGGGACAGTTGTATGGTACTTAGCAGCAAACTAAGGACAACAAGCGTGCTAGGGACAACAAGCAAGCAAGGTGCAGCCAACACATAGGTCAGGATGGCAACATGGTGTAGCAATGCCACATAATGCAATATAATGACGGGTACAGTCATGATTAATGAAGCGTGATGAGATGCAACATAGTGATGATGGGTGCAGCATGGTGCAATGCAGTGAGGTGTAGCATGATGACAAAATGCAGTACAACGATAGGTGAAGGAGTCACCTTGGAGAATTAGTTGAAGCAGCATGTCTTCAACTAATCTCATGTATCATCTTCTTAGAGATTAGATATGCTCTTATCTAGATAAGTCAAAGTGTTGACTTCTATTGTAAATGTACTATCTCTCTCTCTCTCTACTAAACTATTGAAGAACATATAAGAAGAATTGATCGAGGGTTTCCCCAGATTGGGGTTTCTCCTTGGCTAGCACCACATCTTATGTCCTCTTGTCTTAGCTTGTCTTCTGTGATTCATGTTTATGTTCTATCTGTAGTTTACTTTAATGCTGATGTAATTGCTAATTTGGAAAAGATATGGAGCTAACTGTGAAAATTGAAATAAATTTCTCTAAGCATAGAACATACCTAAAATTATTTTCACCTAATCAAAATGTTTACACTACATAACATTACAAGCTACACTTAGGTATAATAATGATATAATAATTATAAATTTATCTTTATGGATGCTTGTTTACATAATGAGATCCTTGCGTTGTTTAATTAACATCATCACTCTAGCCCCTTGCTTAGCTTAAAATGGGGTATTAAAACATTTCAAGTGGTTTTAATTTGAAAAAGTCAACAAAATTAATGTTAGTTTTCTTTCGAGCCGATGTGTACCCAACGATGAATCCATTTGGGAATCCTTTATGACTCTACTATATATATACCTTCCACTATTTTATTCATTCAATTGTTGTGATCATCAGCTCTTCATGACCAAAAGAACGAAAGCCATGTCAATCGTAAAAAATTCAAATGAAGTACAGAGCAATGTTGCAACAAATTTTTTATGGAAAGGGTTTCCTCCTTGTATTTCAATCCATGAGCAAAGGCTTTAAAATGCTCTGGCACAACCTTGTTTTTGGTGCCTCCCTATGATTTTCTATAACATGTTCTCAAGGCACTTGACAAAATTCATATTTTTTGCATTGTGCTAAAATTTCTGCAACAACAAGAAGTCAATCTCCCGACCTCCTAGTGAAAATTACGCAATCCTTGCTAGCAGTTCCCTAACTATGTCACATGTCAGTTCTCAAGTTTTCTTTGGTTTTAACTGACATATTTCTTGCCATGCATGTTTCCATGTCTCCAGATATAGCAAGTGTTTTTCCATCTCTCAACAAGTCAAGATCAATGGCCTCCAAGAGAGCAAGATCAAAGGACATCGATGAAAGCACAACTAGAGCAGCAGTAGAGAGAGTGTCTATGAGTTTGCCAATATACGAAGACACCAAGTTGATCATAGACAAAGACATCAAGCTAAAATGTCAAGAGTTCAATGATGCATTCTCAAGCTCATTTGGGGAAAATATTGAAGACCATCAAGTCTATGTGAACATTCACAAGTCTGAATTACACCATATTGCATGCAGATACCTCGCATTCCCATGCACGGACATGATACATTGGATCGTCTCACACTGACCCTGAGACAATGGTATTGAGCAGAGTCAGTGGGATAGAGATCGCTACTTTTAGGGCATAGGATTACTAGCAAATGAACCACTTACTAAGGCTAGTGATCACCATGGAGACACCCTTCAGCATATCCAGTAGCAATGCCAACTCTAGGGATATCTTGAAGAACTAGGTGAAGGAGCCAACCAAATTTAGGAGGACACCCAACCAAATTTACAATACAAAGATACTACGGAAGGTGTATCAGTACTTTGTAATCTTTGTATGTCGCTTGTATGCTGGAGAGAACACGAAGACATTCCTGCAGAGTTGGGTGATCGCATTGGACCAACTAGCTAGTGAAGGCAAAGCATGCAATTGGTCTGACATGTTGGCTCATAGGCTGAAGGAACAGGTAACAAGAGCTTAGAAGCTAACCAAAGTTTAGCAAAGCATAAATCTACATGTCTGCATACATCTTGGATACAATCTATTCTTGTCAGGAGTTCCTGGGCTTGAAGTAGGCACGGACATCAATGGAAACCTATGTCAATACTTAATGTAAATTGTTTTCTGAATGTAGCTTTCGAGGAGTCATCATACAGTTCTTAGATCATTTTGTCACCCTAGTCTACAATATGATATTCCATCAAGATCCACCTTGCATGTCGAAGGCAAAAATGGAGGCATTGATCAGCATAGCAGATTGGTATAACTCACCGTCTAGCATGTTCATAGGGATGTACATCGCGGAGAAGCCTCTGCATGTTTTTCCAAAGTTTTCCATGGACAAGCTCATCATGCAATAAGTATCATACCACATCTCGGCAGGACTATTAGCTAGGCTACACCGGAAGAAGAAGGAACCTTGGCCCACTCTTCCATTGTGGATCGGTTTGTACAAGATATAAAATCTCAAGCATGCAGATGTCGAAACAAAAGAGTTTAAGAAATATCCTTTCGACACCCGAAGCTTCAATCTGTATGACCCACATTGTTTTGTGAAGGATCATTGAGCGACAATATAGTTTCCATAGATCCACAAGTTATGTCTTTGGGTTGAGTAAGACCCATGGAGATATTGTCACAGCTTCTCCAGACCCAATGAACTGGCTTGCATTGCTGTGGAATGGTTAGCAAAGTAGCATCAAGCATCATCCAAGAGAGCACCACCACCACCAGCAGAGGTAAATATACCAGCACGCGACAAAGGCAAGAGAAAGATTGTCGACAAGACAGAGGAAGAACAAAGCTACAAGTTCATATCAGACCCACTTGTGCAGAAAGCAGCTTTGGCAATAGAGGCAAAGAGGCAACAGCGCGACAATGGGACCATGCAAAGGTAAAGAGAAAAATAGAGGATGGAGGAAAAAAATGAAGGAGTTGCATGATTTGAAGGCGAAACTCAAGAAGGAATAGGAGTTGTGCAAACAAAAGAAGGAATCATAGCAGAAACAAATATTGCAGAGCATGCAACATACATATATTGATGAAAATGTGCCTGTATAGGTGGTAGACTCATCTGAGCAGTTGGCACAAAGCAGGCAGGGTGAGCCATTGCAGGAGCAGGACTTCACTCAAGATATTGAATGAGAACTTGATCAGATGGATACGGAGGTGGAGCAACCAGAGTTAGAGCAAGACACTGACCTCCTACCATACCACCAAGAGGTAGACCCATCGGCTTCATCAGAACCGAAACTAGAGCAAGTCCTAAGTGACTAAGGGGACACTGGGATCCTTAGAGACAATCTGGAAGAAGAGATGAACAACATATCATTTGATAGGTCGCAACATAGAGTTGTGTAATCATCCAGAGTATCTACTCCAGATGTCCACACATCTCTTGCACAGTTTGGGGAATGAGTGATCATATATAACGTGTGCAAGCATCCAACAACATTGGCTTATGCTACCAAAGCATATGCCAAAGCCACTAGCTCAAGCGTTCTCTTCTTGATAGCAAAGAATGAGTGAATGGCTAAGGAGTTAGAGACAACCAAGCAGGGAGGAAAATTGGCTATAGCATCCACCCAAGTAAAGTTGAACAAGGCAATACTGGATGAATTATCGTCCCTTGAGACAGTCATGCTACCATTATATTCTAGATTTGGTATCATGCATAAGGCAGTTTTCCACCTCAACGATTGGCACAACGATGTGCTAGGAGAGCACATATCCTATAAAACTTGCATACTGTTGTTGACCACATGCAAACATGTACAATGAGATATAAGGGAGCCCCATTACACTTGCTCAATATGATGAAGCCCAAAGCAGTTGAGGTGAAGGCACATATCAAGAGTTAGATCCGGAACTCTGAATAACTCCGGTAACACATCACTAATTTGTAGGCTTCCCATGCATGAGTATTCATAAGCATGGATGTTGTTGTAAATGCACATGCGATCCCATCTATTAGGACACTCACTGAGGAAAAGACAAAGGCACAAGTCTGATTGGAGCTTGACTCGTACTTTGACGAGTTGATGCGCATAGCCACCAACACAGACTAAGTAATCAGTTCAGATCCCATGCATTAGTATGTCACTAGTCTGGACGAACTCAAGACAATGATGTGCATGTTAGTAGCTAAGTTGGATAGAGGCACTAGAGCAGTGTACCCAAATGCAACAGAGGCAAGATCTCATTTCCAGAAAGATGTCACCATAGAGTACAAAAACACCATTGCAGACTACCGAGCTTGGCATCAATTCCCTACTGTCGACCATCGTGAGGATGTCGAAGAGCTGGTCTTCCCACAATTGTCTACATCATAGTGATGTCTTGCATGGCTTGCTCAAGCCTATTTTGTCTCACATGGGTACATGTGCAGATTTTATATAATGTCTCGTCAAGTGGAAGTTCAAGTGTCAATAGATGAATTTAACAGTCATAGAATAGTTGAAGAGTCATGAGGGTAGGTGAATAGTTGCAAAGGAGAATTTCAAGGGTCATCCCACCCTTTGCTATATATAGTCCCTCATAACTCATTGTACATGCTTTCGATCAGCCAAGCTTCCGATAGGAGTATCTTAGAGAAAGCTTGGAGAGTATTGTAACAAGCCTTGGCTTCTCCACAGTGCAGAGCTAGTACCTCTCTTTGGCAGAGTAAGCAGTAGTGACTATAATGTTCCACTATCAAGACTAGTGGTCGGTCATGGTTTTATTGTATGATTGGAAATTTCACTCCTTAATATAACATAGCCAACATATTTCATGCATATGCATTATTGTATTTCATCTATCTCATTCACTGTAATGATATATGTATATGTTTGCTTATGCATGTGTGTATAAACTTTTTCTATATATGTATCTATGAATCTTACTTATATGTGTCATTGGTTTAACCATCACTTTGGATTGTTAGCTTACTTTCTTTCCATTTTTTTATGCATCTTTGCTCTTATGTTCCCTTCTTAGCTATGTGCTTTCATAAGTTTCCAAGGGGCGCACTCACCTCACTCTCTGCGTGTTAGAACTGTTCATGCACCTTCCTTGGCTTGCTACGCATGTCACAACCATACTACCAACAAGGAAATCCTACTTGCTGATGCACACAACCACAGCCAAGGAAATACCATATGACCCACTGCTATGACTCCTACACCAAATGTTAGGGTCCCACCCTAACCCCCTTATCTATGTAATGGGACCACGTCATAGTCAAGATTCAATAAAGCCCATATTAATAATTGTAAGTGGTTAATCCACAATTAATAACGGAACCATAGTTAGTTGCAAAGGGGCCGTAGTATTAGATAGATGGTATTAATAATACACGGTATTCCCCGTGGTATTTCACGTAGGAGTCATATATAAAGGATAGAAACTCCCTGCGAGGAGCATCGTGTCTTATTTTGTAATCGAGCTCTACTCTATTGGAGGTTTCCCCCTCGAAGAGGCAAGTGAACATTACTCTCTGAATAATAATTTCATTGCTATTCTGTGTTCTGGGTATCTTTTCTTCGCATATTCTGGGTCTCTTTTATTCGCATATTTTGTATTTGGGTATCATTTGAAGGTTAAGAGCATAAAAAGTGGTATCATAGCACTTTCCAGGGCCAGTGGGATCTCCATTTAGTAGCAAACATTTTTTTGGCTCGAGACGTGTTCCGGCATCTTTAAACCACGGGATCTGTCATTGAGCGCATAAATCTACGGATTTGGGGAGGCATGCACGCAGGAAATACAAGAGGTGGTCACGTCTGTTGGACTCCCTTGTAACCCCTCTGGGTACCCCTTCGAGTAGTAGCGCATTAGACAGAACCGTGCACGGACTGTCTTCCACGTACCCTCTGGGTATATCAGAAGCCCCATAGGCTCCCTGAAAACGTCACCATAGATAAACCAGCGACCGTCTTGCGGCTACAATACACCGAGAACAGCACTCGGAGAGATTACTCGCCCGTACGATAGGGTAGTCGGGTGGTACGGCTAAGGGTATGGTCGACCCTCCTTAGTTAGTGCCCTAAAACATTGGGCCGAGTACTACTGCCAGACCCTTATGTATATTGCGATCTGTAGCACCTGACACTCCTCAAGACCCTAGTTTCCTTTTTTTCATCATCTCTTCCAGATCTGCCTGAGCAAAGGAGTGCAGCAGCTACAGACATCGGTCCCAATCAGCTAGTTCCGATCTATTAGATTCATCAGATCTACCAAAGCAGTCACTTCAGTTTTCCAGCACTAGCCGATCCACCATTCAGATCACTCAGATCCACCAGACCAAAAGCATTGTGAAGGGTTCCTATACTAGGGTATAATTATTGCAGGACTTTTGGCCGCATGGACATTTTGAGGATTTGGCGACTGCAGTATTGATCAAGAAGGAGTAAAACTCCGCTAGGAGTAAAAAAAAAAAAGTCTGAGATCTTCCAGGACGCTTATTGGTGATATATCCCATTAAAATCAGGACGACGAGCTGAGCATGGTGGTACCATTCAATTAATTGGGAAATTTTTTGTGGCGGTCCCAATTTTTCATCAGGTCGGTGTATCGTAGCAACTAGAGCTCAAGCAATGGCCAATGAAAGGATGGACAAATTGGAAGAAACTATAAACGTCATCCAAACTCAGCTTAGCAGACTAGATCTGGATAGAATGAACTAAGAGCTTAGAGGAGTAAGTATCCAGCTACAGAAATTGCAGGGAAAAGGCAAGGAGGATCTTATGTCAAACAGCAAGGAGCAAGCCCACGAGGAGGAGTATAATGGCCATGAAGGCATTTACGGTGAATCTAGCCACTCTCCTCACGTCTGGCACACCATCCACCACCCAGTCAGTGGCCTCCTAAGTTGATATGCATAAATTTGACGGTTCTCACACGTCCGCATGGCTAGCACAAATGGACCAGTATTTCAAATTGAATCATATCCTAGATGATGCGACTAAGCTTATGTTGGGGAGCATGTACTTCGACAATGAACGGTGGCAAGGGTGGGAATGGCATCAACGTTGCAATGGATATTTTAGGACTTGGACCCAACTTACCAAAGCTCTTCGAGATCGCTTTGAACAAGAAGACTCTTATTTGGGTCGTCTCACTAAGCTCCAACAGACGGGTATAGTGGAGGAATATATTAATGCTTTTGAAATATTAGCTTTCCGCACTAAGGGTCTCACAGATGAGTTCTACACGGAATGTTTTATCAGCGGTCTTAAAGAAGCCATCAAAGCTCAAGTTCTACTTCACCATCCTCCCACGTGGACGGAGGCTTGCTAGGTCGCTCGTAAGGTGGAACGTGCATTAGCAGCCCAATCCAGTCACCCAAATTTCCCTGCTAAAGGTCGTCCCCCACAGGCACAGAACACGACTCAAACACTTAAGGTCCAAAAGGTGTCCCCAGGTCATAAATGTAAGGAGCCCAAATTCTTTCAAATTGATGCCACTGACTACAACTCAACAGAGGAAGATCCTCCACTTGAGGAACCTGAGCCGCTAGAGGACGACAACCAACAGGACAATGTCTCTGACGAACCCGTTATTTCGTTGCATGCCTTGGCAGGGATTTCTTCCCCTCAAACGCTCAAAATCAAAGGGTTTATTAAACATCGCCCAACAGTAGTCTTGATTGATAGTGGAATTACACATAATTTCATCCATCAAAAAGTCGCAGAAACAGTGCATTGCTTTGTCCGAGCAGTTTCTAACTTCCAAGTTCAAATTGTAGATGGAGGCACAATGAAATGTGAAGGCTGTTGTGAAAATGTCAAACTTCAAATGGGGGATTATCAGTTGAAAACCC